>WEKY01035130.1:211026-239345 GCA_013390045.1 Picathartes gymnocephalus
GCAAACTCGGTGTGGGGGGTGGGGGGGTCGCGGCTGGGGGAGCTGTGCGCAGTGGGGTTTGAGGTGGGGGCAATTAGTTACAACCACATCCAGGGCTGCACTGCGGTGTAGATCGCTGCCGCCAAGAGCTGAGCCGCTGTTTGCATCCTCACCCTCCCTCCTTGCCCTCCCCAGGCAAAACCTGCCAGCAGGCTGACCCCTGTGCCTCCAACCCCTGTGCCAACGGGGGCCAGTGCGTGCCCTTCGAAGCGCACTACGTCTGCCGCTGCACCGCCGGCTTCCACGGCGCCAACTGCAAGCAGGACGTCAACGAGTGCAACATCTCCCCGCCCGTCTGCAAGAACGGCGGCAGCTGCACCAACGAGGTGGGCACCTACCAGTGCTCCTGCAAGCCAGCCTACACCGGGCAGAACTGCGAGCACCTCTACGTGCCCTGCAACCCCTCGCCCTGCCAGAACGGGGGCACCTGCCGCCAGATCGGGGACACCACCTACGACTGCACCTGCCTGCCAGGTAGGGAGGGAAAGGGGTGGGGGACCCTCTTGCAGCACATTTGTCCAGCCTGAATGAGTGGTGCCTGAGCTTCCTGCACGTTGTGACTCTGGGAGGGGCAAAACCCTCTGGCCGAGGGCTGGTTGTGCTGTGTGCTCTTGGGAAGATGTCAGGCAGCAATGCCCGAGGAGGAGAGTTCATCTGGGGGCTTTATATACTTTGTGCTTCACCAAAATAGCTCTTCCAAAACAACTGTTTGAGCAGAGGCCCCTGTGCGGATGCTCATATTCCAGAATAAGAGTGCCTTTTTCCGCTTTAGCTTAATCCACTTCCAGAATGGAATAATTAGCCCGGAATAGCTATTTTGGAAAGTTTCCGAGTGCTAATGGAGCTGGGGAAGGGAGACCCTCTCTGTGCTCGCTGCTGCTCCCTCCGGCAAGCTCTGGAGCAGCCCAGCAGGATTGCAGGCTCTGGTATGGAGAGCTCCTATGGAGGGGCCTGGGGGGTGCTGTCCTGGGAGCTCAGCACCCTGGAAAGGAGCTTGGCACCCTGGAAGGGAGCTTGACACTCTGGAAAGGAGCTTGGCACCCTGCAAACCCTGGAGAAGAACAGCAGCTGTGAAAGGGCCCCGTGACCCCAGCAAGCCCTTTCACTTCTGCCCTCAGACAGTGGGTCTGCAGCGCAGTCAGGGCAGAGAGCGGAAGGGATTGAGCAGCTCCACGCTCCCCCAATCCCTGGGTCAGCTGGAGAAATGAAACCGTAGAGTTTCAGCCCAGAGCCACGCTCAGACCAGGTTGTGTTTCCTGGGATGAGTGCTGCTCCTCACCCGAGCCAGCCACACTGGCCAGCTGTGGCAGATGTGGAGAGGATGCACCCGCCCTGTCCCTGGGAAGGAAGCTGTGGGCAGCACTGCGCTGCTTGAGGAGTCTCTCGTGGGATTAGTTTGATCCTCTGGTCACCCATAGCCCAGCAGTGGCCTCAGCAGGGTGAGGGTTGGGTGGCTTTTATGCTCTGTATCCTGGGCAGGGCTGGGCATTGCCATGGGGAGCTCCAGCCTCCCTCCCTGTGCCTCCTGCCCCATCTCTGCTGGGGACATGGCATCAGGGTCTCCCGGGTGGCACAGACACCCACACCCTGCTGGCTGCCCAGCCCAGCTTGGGGGAAGATAAGTGATCCCTGTGAGCCGTGTGGGCGATCTTGTCTTGGTGTCTGACACAGGTTCAGAGGTTCCATCCCCTTCCCAAAGCTTTTGGCTGCAGTACCTCAGGAAGCTCATTAACCATCCAGAACAGACAGGGCCCTGCAGGATCTCCTGCCTCGCCTCCACCCCTGCTCACCCGGGCTGGAGCAAAGCTCCTGTCCTTAGGGACAGTGAGCTGTGGGGCTGGCCGGGTGAGCAGTGCCAGGAAGGAAGAAGCCTTCCCTTGCCGGATGAGCTCCCGGGGGCGATGCTCTGTTGGAGCAGCTCCGAGCCCTGTCCCGTAGGGATGGGCCGGTGGAGGTGGCAGGAGGAGCTGCGCTGGCCCTGCCCTGCCGTTCTGCTGACGAGGCACTTTCCCTGAGCACGGGCGAGGTGAGGCTTTGCCCTGGGGGAGAGCCCTGCTCCCGGCAGGATCGGCGCTGCCACGCCCAGCTGCGGCTCCGTGGGCTGTTTCCAGGAGATTTGCATCCTGCAGGAGCTGGTTCACCTCCCGTGGGGAGGCACAGCCCCTGCTCGGGGGAACAGGGGGTCCCTCGGCACCTCCTCCATCCCACGCGATGCAGGAGCTGCACCAGCAGCAGAGGCAGAGGGACAGGGAGCTGTTCCTCTCCATATGGGGGTGATTGATATGCAGGTATGTGGCACAGCAAACCTGGAACAATGTCCCCTTTTCATTCCCAGAAAGGCCTGGCCATACCGGCTTTCTTCAAGTTAAACTAATCTTGTCTGTTTTATCGTGCCATCGCTGCCGAGTGTAACCCTGAGTTTACAGTAATTGCCGTACTAATTACTCATTTGGATGGTTCAAAATGAGTTAATCCTTGTATCTAGGACGTTGCGAGTTATTGCTGCTCAGGCTCAGCCCAGCTGCTTAAAAATGAGATGGAAATCAGTGTTATCTGCTCTGGACTCCAACTAGCAGTCACAAAAAGCTGTGGCTGCTCCCTGTCTGATGGGGCTGGGGGGAAGAACACGTGGAGAGAGGGGAAAGCTCCCATCTGGGCCAAGGTCTGGGGTCCCACAGAGGATGAATCTGGGCACCTGGTCCTTACCTTTGTGACATTTTTTGCTGCCTGGATGGGGAGCAGCCTGGTCTGGACCTGCAGAATGCCCTGGGGAGTTTGAGGGAGCTGCGGATGGACACTGGCACAGCGTGCTGGCACTGCCATCCCAAACCCCAAGCACCTGGCTCAGGAGCTTTGGGGGTCATACAGTAAATGCAGCTTTTAACACAAAAGCCGGTCAGAGGTGGCTTGGCAGATGTCCTGAGAAGGGCCTGGCTGCTTTTTTCCTGCTGGGGAGGCTGTGGGTGGCAGGGTTTCCACGCTATCAGCTGGAGGTGATAACAAACCCAAGCAGGAGGTGGGCTGGGACGAGCCCAGCGCGGTGTGGGATGGTGGCTCACCCTGGCAGGGCCTTGGATCCCCCTCAGGGGCAAGCACTGCTGCTGAGGCTCTTCACAAGTGAAATTAAACAGCGGTGATTCAGCACTGGGTGCCACAAGGCTTCATGGGAGCAGCCCTGCTTCGTTCTGGCTTGTGTGGAGTCAGATCCTCCACTGCTCGGGCCAAGTGTCTCCAGAGCTGGGGCCTCTGGCAGCAGGGACACCCTGCCCTGTGCAGAGGAAGCTGCTGCCTGCCAGGCCCCAGCAGAGGTGGAATAGAGATGAAGGTGAAACCAGGCAGCTGCTTCAAAGCACCTGGAACACGATCAACACCTGATAGTGAACAACCTGCTGGTGGTGGGGGTGCTGAGGGGCAAGGTGGTGAGGGGCACAGCCAGTGGGTGAGTTGGCATCACGGCAGATGTCTCCTCTGTGCAGGGTTCACGGGTCAGAACTGTGAGGAGAACATCAATGACTGTCCGGGCAACAACTGCAAGAATGGGGGCACCTGTGTGGACGGCGTCAACACCTACAACTGCCAGTGCCCACCTGAGTGGACAGGTAATGCCAGGAACGAGGGTGGCACAGGGCTGGGCTGGGAGGATGGGTCCTGCCCCGGGGGGATGTCGGGCACAGTGTGGGCAGAGCTGTCCTGCTTCACATCAGGAGCGGGTCAGTGCCAGCTTCATGCAGGTGCCCTGTCCCCTGGCAGGTCAGTACTGCACTGAGGACGTGGACGAGTGCCAGCTGATGCCCAACGCCTGCCAGAACGGTGGCACCTGCCACAACAACCACGGTGGCTACAACTGCGTCTGTGTGAACGGCTGGACGGGCGAGGACTGCAGCGAGAACATCGATGACTGTGCCATGGCCGCCTGCTTCCACGGGGCCACCTGCCACGACAGGGTGGCCTCCTTCTACTGCGAGTGCCCCCACGGCCGCACAGGTGAGGCCCTGTCCCACCTTGTCCCCTCCCCTGCACGTCCCCTTGGCTCCTCGGCGCGGTCTCGGTTTGCAATGACTCGTGTGCCCATCGTCCTTGACGTGCACCTGCCTTTTGCTGCCCAGGTTTGCTGTGCCACCTGGACGACGCCTGCATCAGCAACCCCTGCAACGAGGGCTCCAACTGTGACACCAACCCCGTCAATGGCAAAGCCATCTGCACCTGTCCCTCGGGGTACATGGGGCCAGCCTGCAACCAGGATGTGGATGAGTGCTCTCTGGGTGAGCTCACATGGGTGCCAGCAGCACGGCTGGACAAGGCTCTGGCACAGCCAGGAGCGAGTCCTGAGAGCTGTGTTTTACACACAAGTCCTGTGCTCGTGTTTTACAGGAGCCAACCCATGTGAGCACGCGGGGAAGTGCATCAACACCCAAGGGTCCTTCCAGTGCCAGTGTCTGCAGGGCTACTCGGGCCCTCGCTGTGAGATTGATGTCAATGAGTGCCTCTCTAACCCCTGCCAGAACGATGCCACCTGCCTGGACCAGATCGGGGAGTTCCAGTGCATCTGCATGCCCGGTGCGTGGGCAGCCCTGTGGACTCAGCCTTGGTGCTGGGGGTGGGCACTGGGAGGGCTTTGGGTGCCCCTGAGCTTCAGCTCAGCACAGGGTTGGGTGAACAGCTCCTGCGTGCCTGGGGACAGCACCGAAAAGAAAGAGCTCAGTAAAGGTTGTGTGATGGGGGGACAAGAAGTGAGAGTTGGGCACCATCAGCCCTGCACTGAACTCCTCCTCTTGCCAACCTTGCTGGCTTGGATCAAGCCAAAGCCTGTTGATGCAGGGTGGACAACCATGGAGCACCTCGTGCATCACATCCCCACCACGTGTAGAACAGCTCCTGAGCTGCCTTTTAAAGATGGGGGCACCAGGTGTGGCCGGGTGCAGCGCACCTTCAGGTGGTTGTGCCAGCCCTGTGCCATGCTGCTGACAGCGCTGGGTCTGTCTGCAGGGTACGAGGGGGTTTACTGCGAGATCAACACGGACGAGTGTGCCAGCAGTCCCTGCCTGCACAACGGCAACTGCCTGGACAAGATCAACGAGTTCCACTGCGAGTGCCCCACTGGTACGTGGCACTCCTCCCACCACCAGCAGCCATCCCACTGCCACTTGGGTGGGAACAAAGCCAGGACGGGTCCTGGCTCGAGCCAAGAACGGGCTGCTTAAATTTCATAGCCCTCCGAAATGAGGAGAGTGTAGTGAGCACCTCTTGGTGGTTTGGAGGGGGCTTCTCCAATTGCAGCGAGGGGCTGAGCCCCGTGCAGGCAATGCTGCTCCAGCTCCGGCCCATGGGAGAGGGGAAGGAGGATTAAACCCCACGGCTTTGCACTTGAAAAGGCCCCTCTTTGGGAAGGAGGGCTGGGGGCTTGGGGGGGCCGCACCAGCGGCTTTGAATGCGGTGTCAAAGTCACGGGGTGGAGCAGAGAATGGGGAGACGGTTAATCTGTGAAAGGAGGTTTTGAAGTTCAGAGACTTTGCTCCTCTAGAGATGTAAATAAGATGCTCTCAATGGTGGGTCGCAGCCCCGCATTCAGGGCCCCCAGCAGCCGTCCCCATGGAAACCCAGAGCCCCAGCCGGGATGCGGGGGGCCAGCGGGAGCAGCGAGGGGAGCCCAGCGGGAGCAGCGAGGGGAGCCCGGCAGGTCTAGCCATGCACAGGGACCTGACTTCTCCCTCCATTCCAGGCTTCAATGGGCACCTGTGCCAGTTCGACATCGACGAGTGTGCCAGCACCCCCTGCAAGAATGGTGCCAAGTGCGTGGATGGCCCCAACACCTACAGCTGCGAGTGCACTGAAGGTGAGGGGATCCCGGGGGGCTGTGGGGGTCCTGCCCTGTGGTGTGTCACAAAAACACATCGACGAATCATTTAGTGCCCACCTCTCCAAGCACCTGCTGTGGCAGGTGTCCCCAAACCGTCCCTCAGTGGGGTCAGTCCCTGCTGATGTGACTCCCGTGGGGCAGGATGTCCCTGTCCCTGGTGTTGGCAGAACAAGTCGAGCTCTGGAGCCTGCTGGCTCTGGAGCCGGGTGTGTGGAACCTGGCACTCCTTAGGTGTGGCCCTGCAGCAGCCGTCCCACCGTGCTCCCGCCCGCCGGGGCGGCAGCGAGGGGGAAGGCAGGAAGGAAGGAATAAAGCTGCCTCTATGGGGACACAAGGTGCAGGGCCGCGGGGGCTCGCCGACCGAAACCCAAGGAGCAGTTGCACAAAATGATGACTTGAGCCCTGGTGGCAAACAGTGGCTCTTTTGTGGAGCAGCTCCCGCCAGAAATCTTCCAGCTGAATGGCCTCTAATTAGTGTCTTGCTAATGCCAAGCCCCGATGAAAAGCTGCTATGTGGGCTTGGCGGGGTCTAGTCAAAGCTGTACTTTGTCCTCCGCTCTCCACCCCCAAACCGGGTGGGGAGGGAGCCGGCCAGGAGAATAGGAGCTGCCAGGGGGGGTTATTATTCGGGGGTGCTTGCGGCCGGCCCCCCCGTGCGCTCCGGGACGAGCCGCGGGCGAGCGCGGGGCCCCGCTGCGGAGCCGAGGAGGCTTTAATGGAGGTCATTGTGCACCCCGGGACAAAGCCCCCGGGCTGGGCTCTGACCAGCCCCACCACCAGCACCTCGGGGTGCTCCCTGCCTGCACCCCGCTGCTGGGGGTCCCAGGGGTGACAGTGGGGCAGGTAAAGCCGCCCCAGTGCGCTGCCTCACACCTGGCCGGGGTGGGAAGGGGTGTCCCCTATGCCCAGCCCGTGCCCCCCAGCCTCACCCTGTGTCTCTCCTGCTGGGGGCAGGTTTCACGGGCGCTCACTGCGAGGTTGACATCGATGAGTGTGACCCTGACCCGTGCCACTACGGGACCTGCAAGGACAGCATCGCCTCCTTCACCTGCCTCTGCCAGCCCGGCTACACGGGCCACCGCTGCGACATCAACATCAACGAGTGCCAGAGCCAGCCCTGCAAAAACGGGGGGACCTGCCAGGACAGGAACAACGCCTACAACTGCATCTGCCTCAAAGGGACCACGGGTGAGCAGGAGGGAACCCCTGGGGCTCCACATGGCTAAGCAGTGCCGGTGCAGCATCCTGCTCCCATCTTCATCCTGGGGCAGGCTGGCTCTGGGCCACCACCAGCAGCCACCCTGGTGCCGGGGCTGGCCTGGGGCATCCTTGGTGAGGGCGAGTCCTCCCGGTTTGGTGCCCAGCTTTGGCAGGAACTGCGCCCCAGCTGGGAGGTGCCCATAGTGGAGGCACTTTGTTGTGGGGTGGCAGTGGCACTTAGTGCCAGCAGGCTTCGTTTTACCGCTTTGACAGGGCCGGGGACCCCCTAATGATACCCCTCACCTCTTGGGGACCCCCTAACAATGCTCCTCTCCTCCCCAGGCCCCAACTGCGAGATCAACCTGGACGACTGTGCCAGCAACCCCTGCGACTACGGCAAGTGCATCGACAAGATCAATGGCTACGAGTGCACCTGTGAGCCAGGGTACACAGGTGAGAGCAGGGCCTCACACCCTGGGCACTGCAGCTGCCGGCGTCTCACAACACCAGGATGAGGGTGCAATAAGGAGGGGGGATGCTGCCATCCCGCTTGTAGGAGGTTTTACACCCTCCAGTGCTCCTGCTTGTTCAGGAGGGTGACCCTGGCTCAGTCTGAAATCAAAGGGGTGTCTGGTGCGGCGAATTCGACTCCTGCTGCGCCCACTCCCATGGGTATCAGGTTGCTGCCTTGTCCGACTGGTTTGTTTGATGGCTGCTGGAAATGGTGGAGGGCTTTGATGGGAGCAGCCCCCACCGCTCCCCGCTCGCATGGCCCCTTGTCCTCGGGCCCATGGGAGCTGAAATAAAGCCCGGCTTTGTCGGCCGCGGCAGGTAGAGTTACAGGCTGAAACCTCCTCCCTTCAGTATTCCCTCCTGGACCAAAGCAGCCCAGGGCAAGGCCTCATCCCAGTCACATTTAATGAAGGCAGGCAGGCAGAGTCACCCTGCCTGCAGGGCAGCCCACTCCTCTGCAGCCAGCACACGTGTGGCCCAAGATCTGAGCCTCCAGCAGACGTTCCCTGGGTGGCTGGAGGGAGAATTGCCTGGTGGGTGCACTCCCCACACCATGCTGTCCATCCTTACGGGGTAACTGTTCCTTGCTCGCCCTTTCCCAGGGCGCATGTGCAACATCAACATCGACGAGTGTGCCAGCAGCCCCTGCCACAACGGGGGCACGTGCAAGGATGGCATCAATGGCTTCACCTGCCTCTGCCCCGAGGGCTTCCACGACCCCAAGTGCCTGTCCGAAGTGAACGAGTGCAACAGCAACCCCTGCATCCATGGGAAATGCCACGATGGATTGAATGGGTAGGCTGGAGGGTGTAGGGAGGGCTGGGGGAGCCAAAGGGTCCCCAACAAAGTCTGGGTTAGAGGAGGGGGAGAGCATCTGTCCCCTGAGTTGGTGCTTGTCCATGCTGTGGGCCAGTGCCGTGGGATATCTCCTTGAAGGGACAGGATTTGCTGGATGAATGATGGCTGGTGTAGCCTAGAGGGCCAAGTCAGACCAGATCTTTATGCCCCAATTTTTTCCCCAAAGCTACAAGTGTGACTGCGACCCCGGCTGGAGCGGGACAAACTGTGACATTAACAACAACGAGTGTGAATCCAATCCCTGCATGAATGGTGGCACCTGCAAGGACATGACCAGTGGCTACATCTGCACCTGCAGGGAGGGATTCAGTGGTAAGTGGGGGGATTAGATTGGGTATTCTGAAAAATTTCTTCCTGGAAATGGTGGTCAGGCACTGGAACAAGCTGCCCAGGGAAGTGGTGGAGTCACCATGAGTGGAAGTGTTCAGAAGGGGTGTGGATGTGGCACCTGGGGACATGAAACATGGTGATGTTGGGTTAACGGTTGGACTTGATGGTCTTAGAGGGCTTTTCCAGCAATAACAAGTCTGTGATTCTACAATTCTAAGGGTGCAACCAGGGATGCTGCCATGTTCCCCCCACAGCCAGGCCTGGGTGGGAGCTGTGGGTGGGTGTTCCCATGATGCTGGTGGGCTAGGGGCTTCATTATGGGGACAGTGGAGCCCCAGGTGTGCCTGTGAGCCGTCCAGTGCAGCCATCCTGGAGACCTTCAGTGGAGTCTGGGTGCTCCTGGCTGGAGCTGAGCACAGGAGGCTTTCCCAGCGCAGTGGGTGGCCTGTCGTCATTGCCACCATGTCCCCACTGTCCCCTGCCACCAGCACACCTCCATCACAGCCACTTGTATTTATTTTCCTTAACACAGGCCCCAACTGCCAGACCAATATCAACGAGTGTGCTTCCAACCCCTGCCTGAACCAGGGCACGTGCATCGACGATGTTGCTGGCTACACCTGCAACTGCCTCCTGCCCTACACAGGTGAGGGGAGCACCCCGTGCCTCACCGCGGCTCTGTGGCGTTTCTGCTTCATGTGTGACACCAAGCTGTGGTCCCCAGCACGTGCAGTGAGCTGGCACTAAGCGTGAAAGCTTCCCTCACACTGCCCTGCCCAGGGGCTGCCCGCAGCCACGGCTCCACCTCTCCACGGCACAGCTGGAGGAAATTTGCAGGAGTTTTGGGAGGCTGCCAGCTACAGCTTCCTCCCTTCCTCCTCTTCCTCCTCCTCCTCCTCCTCCCTCCTACTGGAGGGTACCAGGGCGGTGTCTCGGGGGCAGCAGCACCCGGGGGCCACCCCACTGACACCCCAGCATTGCCCAGCCGTGATGGCCGTGCTGGAAGAGGCGATCCCAGGCCGAGGGGCCGGGGGATTCTGCTGAGCCAATTCCTGTTTGCCGGCCCTGCGCTTCCGCTCGCGCAGCCCAGCACAATTGCAGGAAGCCGTGAGCTGTTTCCTGCCCTCGCCAGTGGCCATAGAAACCCCTGGGGGGGACTGGGACTGGGCAGGAGGGGAGGGGAAGGCTCTGGAAAATAGCAAAGGCCAGTTCAGGAGATATTGGCTGACAGGGAAGATAAGGGTTCGGAGGGAACGTGTCCCTTGGCTGGATGTAAACAGGAAAAGCACTGGAGAGGGAAGGGGGGAGGGAGTGCAAGGGGGAAAAGACACCCCGAGCAGCACTTCCCTGCAAAAGGAAGTGTGCAATGCTTTAATGCAGCCCAGATAGCCAGGGCTCAAAAGTTGGTGGGGATCTGGGGTCATGGGTGACCGGGAATGGAGAAGTCAGCCCCAGCTGGGCTGCCCTGGGGTGCTGGGGACGTCCAGAGCCTCCCCCAGACTGGCAGCAGCCCAGGGCAGGGGACAGGGCTAGTGGGGTCTTGGGCCACCTGTCATTTTGGAGGGTGTCAGTGGGTGCTTGTGCCTGTGCAGGAGCCACCTGTGAGGACGTGCTGGCCCCCTGTGCTGGCAGCCCCTGCAAGAACGGTGGCGAGTGCCAGGAGTCAGAGGACTACAAGAGCTTCTCCTGCAGTTGCCCCCCTGGCTGGCAAGGTATGGGCGTGACCCTTTTGGGGGTTAGAAGACCCTGCTCCCCTCAGGGAGGGAAAGGCACAGGGGAGGGAGCCAGGCCTGTGGGAGGGTCCTGACCTGCCCCATGGCTCAGCTGGGCAGACAAGACACGACCATTGCCCGCATCCCTTGGCTTCTGCCCTGGTGCGAGCGGTGCCCAAGATGTCATTGTCAACCCCAGGGCTTTCACCAGCACCCCCAGCCCACACAATCCCCGTGCTGCTCTGTCCCCAGGTCAGACCTGTGAGATTGACATCAATGAGTGTGTGAAGAGCCCCTGCAGGAATGGGGCCACGTGCCAGAACACCAACGGGAGCTACCGCTGCGCCTGCCGGACCGGCTTCTCCGGCCGCAACTGCGACACTGACATCGATGACTGCAAGCCCAGTAAGAGCAGGGGCTGCCCCAGGCTACACCCAGCCCTGAGCCTCACTGGCCCTCCTGGGGCTGCGATTCTCCTCGCCATGCATGGACCAGCCCTGGCTGCTGGTCCTGGGCTGTGCTGCGAGCCCTGCTTGGCTTCTGGGCCACCTCACACATGTCCCTTGTTGAGCTGTGCCAGTCAAAGCCAGGTGGGAGCAGGAGGAAGGAGGCTGGGGGATAACCTGTGCCATGGGTTGTCCTTGTGCCCAGTCTCCTGGTGGGGTTGGTCTGGCTTCTGCCCAGTCCATGGGCTCAGTCCCATTCCTCCATGTGGCCAGGGAATGTGTGTGGGGACAGTGCTGTGGGGCAGCTCCCGGGCTGGGCTGCTGCACCAGAGCTGGGCCCATCACATCTTCACATGCACGTCCCTCGTCTCCAGATCCGTGCCACAATGGTGGCTCCTGCTCCGATGGCATTGGCACCTTCTTCTGTGAGTGCCTGGCTGGTTTCCGTGGGCCCAAGTGCGAGGAGGACATCAATGAGTGTGCCAGCAACCCCTGCAAGAACGGGGCCAACTGCACCGACTGCGTCAACAGCTACACCTGCACCTGCCCCTCCGGCTTCAGCGGCATCCACTGCGAGAACAACACCCCTGACTGCACGGAGAGGTACGCTCCTGCCGGCTGGGACCAGGGCTGAGGTCCCTGTGCTGCCCCATGGGCCCGGGTTGGTGTGTGGGGCCGTTGGCACGGGGCACGGCCAGTGGTGACTCACTGGGGTGCGATGTGTGTGTCCCCAGCTCCTGCTTCAATGGTGGCACCTGCGTGGATGGCATCAACACCTTCACCTGTGTCTGCCTGCCCGGCTTCACGGGCAGCTACTGCGAGCACAACATCAATGAGTGTGACTCCAAGCCGTGCCTGAACGGGGGCACGTGTCAGGACAGCTACGGGACATACAAGTGCACCTGTCCCCAGGGATACACCGGGCTCAACTGCCAGGTACGGGAGGTTTGGGTGGGTGCCGCTGTGGGGATCTGGGGGTCGCTGCAGGCTCCGCTCCTGCAGGAGCCCTGATGAGTCCTCACCCTCGTGTCTTGCTCTGCTCCCCCAGAACCTGGTGCGTTGGTGTGACTCCTCTCCCTGCAAGAACGGAGGCAAGTGCTGGCAGACCAGCAACCTGTACCACTGCGAGTGCAACAGCGGCTGGACAGGGCTCTACTGCGATGTCCCCAGTGTGTCCTGCGAGGTGGCTGCTAAGCAGCAAGGTAAGGCCCTGCCATGTGTACAGGGCCAGCCTGAGGTCCCCAGGTGTCCCCACGTGTCCCCTGTGCTGGGCACTGAGCAGGGATGTGCTCGGTTCTCTTGGTGGGGATGTTTGGCATGGAGTGATCTCAAGGGTTGCTCTAGCAATGCACCCCCAAGGCTGAGGTTCCCTGTGGGATGTGTGGTGGCCAGGACACGGTCCTGTGGTGTGTGGGCGTCACCAAGGTCCCTGTGTCTCACTCTGTTCTCCCTGACAGGTATCGACGTAGCACACCTCTGCAGGAACTCGGGGCTCTGTGTAGACACTGGCAACACTCATTTCTGCCGCTGCCAAGCCGGCTACACCGGCAGCTACTGCGAGGAGCAGGTGGACGAGTGTTCCCCCAACCCCTGCCAGAACGGAGCCACCTGCACAGACTACCTGGGAGGCTACTCCTGCGAGGTGGGTGCCTGGGGGCAGGAATTCCCCTCAGTTACTGCCTTTCTGCTGCCCAAGATGCTGCCCTTGGGCATGATGCCCCTTTACCAAGGCCAGGGTGCTGGCTGTGCTCCTGCAGGCATGTGGGAATGGAGGGAAGCTCTCTGATAGTTCCCCTCTTTCCTTCTCGCAGTGTGTGGCTGGTTACCATGGAGTTAACTGCTCAGAGGAGATCAATGAGTGCTTGTCCCACCCATGCCAGAATGGAGGAACCTGCATCGATCTCATCAATACCTACAAATGCTCCTGCCCCAGAGGAACTCAAGGTAAATTAATTCCCCAGGCTGGGGCATTAGTGGGCTGAGTGCAGATATCCTTGGATTCTGCTCATTAGCTGCTCGGGCTGGCAGCAGCAAACGCAGCGGGCGAGGTTTGTGTTTGCTCGCGGGCTTAGCCATCAAGGCCACGCTGCCTTGGCCACGTGGTGCCCTGTCCCTCCTGCCCAAGAGGTGGCTCAGGCTGCCACCGATGTGGTCAGGCTTGGCCGCTTGGCAGGGAAGGCTCACACAAGGGAGCAGCGGGCCCCCCGATACTGTTTGATGAGCTGTGTGGGTTGTTCCCCCCTCTCTCTAGGGGTGCACTGTGAGATCAATGTGGATGACTGCAGCCCTTTCTTTGATCCTGTCACCCTGGGGCCCAAGTGCTTTAACAATGGCAAGTGCAAGGATCGGGTAGGTGGCTACAGCTGCATCTGCCCCCCTGGCTTTGTAGGGGAGCGCTGCGAGGGAGATGTCAACGAGTGCCTGTCCAACCCCTGCGACGCCCGCGGCACCCAGAACTGCGTGCAGCGGGTCAACGACTACAAATGCGAGTGCCGACCTGGCTATGCAGGTGAGCACTGCATCCCCCCTGCTCCCAGGGTCCAGCCCCCAGCCCCTCCAGCCATCCCTGCACACCTTCCTCTGCTCCTCACATGCTCCCCTCCCTCGCAGGCCGTCGCTGTGACACTGTGGTGGACGGCTGCAAAGGCAAACCCTGCAGGAATGGGGGAACCTGTGCGGTTGCCAGCAACACTGGTCGTGGCTTCATCTGCAAGTGCCCCCCGGTAGGTGCCTGCTCCTCTCCAGCTCTGAGCAGGGAATGTTGCATGGGCGTGAGGAGTGGTCAAGAGGCCAGTTTAGCCCCCGAGGCTTCCCCAGCTGGGATAGGCAGGAATAAGCATGGATGGGAGGATGCTTTGCTGTGGGTGCATCTATAAACGTGCACCCTCCACACTTGCAAGGATGCTGAAATAGAGTTAAGGACGATGGCTCAGGCCTGAAGGTAGAATAGGCTGAATGTTACTTGCACCACACAAAGTGGAACAGGCAGCTGTGGAGAAGAGCTCCTTTCACTTTGAGGGGATGCTCTAACAGGCTTTACATTCAAGATTATTCTTGCCCAGCACCAATTTTTGAGGGTGAGCTTTAGTTTCCCAGAACACACGTGTTAATGCTGCTTGTAGGACAGCATCAGTGATCCTGACTCCCTCCCTTCTGTGCCCTCCCCAGGGATTCGTGGGTGCCACCTGCGAGAACGACTCCCGCACCTGTGGGAACCTGCACTGCCTGAACGGTGGCACCTGCATCTCCATCCACAAGAGCTCCAAGTGCATGTGCACGCCAGCCTTCACGGGCCCCGAGTGCCAGTACCCGGCCAGCAGCCCCTGCACCTCCAACCCCTGCTACAACGGGGGCACCTGCGAGTTCTTCAGCGACGCCTCCCCCTTCTACCGCTGCAACTGCCCCGCCAACTTCAACGGCCTCAACTGCCACATCCTCGACTTCGACTTCCAGGGTGGCATCGGGCAGGACATCATCCCCCCCAAAATCGAGGAGAAGTGCGAGATCGCCGTGTGCGCGGGGTACGCCGGCAACAAGATCTGCGACGGGAAATGCAACAACCACGCCTGCGGCTGGGACGGGGGAGACTGCTCCCTCAACTTCAACGACCCCTGGAAGAACTGCTCCCAGTCTCTGCAGTGCTGGAAGTATTTCAATGATGGCAAGTGTGACTCCCAGTGCAATAATGCTGGCTGCCTCTACGATGGGTTTGACTGCCAGAAATACGAGGGGCAGTGCAAGTAAGTGGCTTCTTTAAAACCTGCTTGTTTTAAAGCCTGTGACCTCTGTGGTGACCCTCAGGTTTTTCTGATTGTGTCTGGTAAAACTTCTAGACTCAGGCCTGCTGTTCACTCCCAGCATTCTGTTCTGCTGCCTGTGGGGCTGCAACTCAAGCAAGCACTTTTCCCTGTGCTCCTTCTGAGTTTGTATCCACTTGGAAGCTCTCTGGGTTTGAGTCATTGCAGATGGCTTCCCTGTCCTTGCTTGTATCACTCCACTCTACTGCTGTGCATCGCTCACAGCAGTAACACAATCAGTTTCAAAGCAGGGAGACCCCAGATGGAAGAGCAGCCAGGAAACATGATGATGTCAACATCCAAGCATTTCCCAAACATTGTCTTTGGCGACAGCAGGAACTTAGTCCCAGATTCCTGGACCAGCTCTGGTCTTAGTAACTATTCTGTGCCCCCATACCTTCTCTGAGCCACAGGAATTTGTCCCTTTTTCTTTTATAATTTAACAGCTGCTCTCTCTCACCTGCAGAGGTGAATGCTTCACAGTGCTGCTTTCTATGTAAACTGGTTTAGTGTCTGCCAGGGTGAAGAATATTTATACAAAAGAGAGACCACCACTGCTTTTCTCAGCAGAGAGGTGTTATTTGCAATACTTCTTCTAATTCTTTCTTCTGCCATTCTTCTCCCTCCTCCCAGCCCTCTGTATGACCAGTACTGCAAAGATCACTTCTCAGATGGTCACTGCGACCAGGGCTGCAACAATTTTGAGTGCGAGTGGGATGGTCTGGACTGTGCAAACAACATGCCAGAGAAGCTGGCAGATGGCACCCTGGTGGTGGTGGTCCTCATCACCCCCGAGAACCTGAAGAACAACTCCTTCAACTTCCTGCGGGAGCTGAGCCGTGTGCTGCACACCAACGTGGTCTTCAAGAAGAACCCCAAAGGGGAGTATATGATCTTCCCATACTACGGCAATGAGGAGGAGCTGAAAAAACATTACATCAAGAGGTCCACAGAGGACTGGTCAGATATGTCCAGTGCTGTCATCAACAAGGTGAAGAGCAGCCTCTACTCCAGGGCTGGCAGGAGGCAGAAGAGGGAGCTCGATCAGATGGACATCAGAGGGTAAGAGGGTCCCATTTTCTCTGAGCAGCGCTCAGAGTTTGCTTTCTGTGTCAATAATAGTAGCACGCTAGGAAGGGAAGGATGTAGGCCAGATAATTGTATTTAGATGTTGCTTTCTGTGTGAACAGAAACCGGATTTTGCTCTCATGTGGGAAAATGGAGTGATCATTCAGGAATCCCTGATACAATGCTGTGCCGACTCTCACGATTGAAGGAGTCCTGGGCATTGTTGGGAGCTGGGGCTGGGCTGGGTGGGACCTGGAAGCAGAGGTTGGCCTGACCGACTGTCTGACTTCAGGAAGTCATTAAGTTAAACCTCATTTTCTCCCTGGGAAATGCTTTCTAGAGCTTTGTTGTAAAACTCAATTGCTGCAATCTGTGTTTGGAGATCTTTGATGTAAACATACACATCTAACCTGCTCCCTCTCCATGGACTCAATGAAAAAGCCCTGAAAGCAAAAGAGTTAGAGCAGGGAAACTGATGTGAGAAGATCTGAAGGCTCCCAAACAGCATTATTTAAGATACTGTGGTGTCTGGGTAATTTTAAAATACCGTGAAGCAGAGACTCCCTTCCACTGCTGTAGATAAAGAGCTGGATTTTACAGCCTTCTCTGAGGCAAGCCCAGTACACCATGAGCGTGAGCTGCAGGCTTTGGGCCACAGGGAAGCAAGGAGATGAGTTCCCACCCTCTAATTCCCACTGATGGGGGTTAAGGAGGGAAGGAAGATGGAGCTCACCCGTGTCCTCAGTGTGGTCATCACTCCCTGTTCCTTATTGACTCTTCTCTCTCACAGATCCATCGTCTACTTGGAAATTGATAACCGCCAGTGCATCCAGTCATCTTCCCAGTGCTTCCAGAGTGCCACTGATGTGGCAGCATTCCTGGGAGCCTTGGCCTCCCTTGGCAACCTGAACATACCCTACAAAATAGAAGCTGTCAAAAGTAAGTACAGCTGGTCAGCTGGGGAGGAGAGACAGCCAAAACTTTCCAGCCTTCCCCGAGTTTAGTTGTCTGTCAATTGGCTGCATTTGAGTATAGTCTGGTTTTAATAACCTCACATTTTTTTTTTTTTTAGCTTTAAGTCTTTTCCTTAAAAAAAATTGCAAGCCCACTTTATTATTTTTGCTTATTCCAGGTTTTATTTCAAAATCATTATCACTCTAAAAGTTATTAAAAAAAGAAAAGAAAAAGAAAACCCAAGCAGCTCCAATCAATCAGTGACATGCAAGGAGCTGAAGTTTGTATCTTGAAAATCCCCCCTAAATCCTTTTGTCTTAACAGCTCAATGCAAGAGCAATGATTTGAAGTTTGCTAATCCTTTTCCTTAAAGGAGAAAAAAGTGAAGCTGTCTCCTGGTGCAGGCTGCCTTGTGCAGCCGAGAATTTGCCGATAGTTTGCAATTCTGATTAATAGCGTATAAAATGACCTTATTTTGGGGGGGGGGGGTGGATTTNAATTGTCCTGCTTTGTGGGGGGGGGGGGCTGATTTAGATCAGACTTAGGTACCTCTATTAACTAATTTTCCTTCATTTCCTTTCCATCCCCGGTTTGCTTAATGTCTCAGCATCTCTTTGTGCCCCACTGTTTTGCAGGTGAAACAGCTGAGCCCACGAAGAACTCCCAGCTGTATCCTATGTACGTGGTGGGGGCTGCACTGGTCTTGCTCGCCTTCATTGGACTGGGAGTACTGGTGTCCCGCAAGCGCCGCAGGGAGCATGGGCAGCTTTGGTTCCCAGAAGGCTTCAAAGTGACAGAGTCGAGCAAGAAGAAGCGACGGGAACCCCTCGGGGAGGATTCTGTTGGACTGAAGTGAGTAATTTTCTTGCTAACCCGATAAACACAGGGCTGCTCAGGGCTCTTCTGAGAGAGCTCGTCGGAGTTTTGTTCTCTGGTGCGTCGTGGTGGTGTGACAGGGAGGAGAAAAATCAGGGGGTTTAAAGTTCTGCATGGGGAAAAAAAGCAGTGTTCCATCTGCTTCATGCTTTGTAATCCGTGTGCACTTGGTAGAAAATGAAATGCAGCCTGAGGGGAACCTCCTGGAAATTGGTTGATTCTTCTTTCAGTCTGTGACTGTACACGGACAAGCATCACAGACAGTTCCTGCAGAGGAGATAACTTTTTGTGTGGTTCTGTTTTTAAAGACCCCTCAAAAATGCTTCGGACGGCACGCTGATGGATGACAACCAGAATGAGTGGGGTGATGAGGAGACCTTGGACACCAAGAAGTTCAGGGTAAGCCCTCTGCCACATTCCCTGCCTGTGCTGCAGGCACTCCCTCCTGGGTTTGTCACAGAAGGAGCAGGGGGACCCTCATTGCTGCTCCCAGCTCCTTTGCAAACCTGCCTGTGACAAACACACACCTTGGACCCTCACAGAGCTTCCCAGGCTGGAGCTCAGCCCAGGGGGCTTTTCTGGGAGCTCATTCCCTGCTGTTTCCCTCAGTTTGAGGAGCAGGCGATGCTGCCGGACACAGATGACCAGACAGACCACAGGCAGTGGACACAGCAGCACCTGGACGCCGCTGACCTGCGCATTTCCTCCATGGCCCCGACGCCTCCACAGGGGGAAATCGATGCTGACTGCATGGATGTCAACGTCAGAGGGCCGGGTAAGGACCCCTTGCACTTCTGCACTGGCTGTCAGCTCATGTCAAACCCTCCCTCAGCCCCTGCAGAGGAGCAGCCCCGCAGCCCTACCTGTCCCTTGCTGGTGCAGAGTAACTGCTACAAGCTCTGCACCACAGGGTTGCTGTTGTGTGTGATTTAGAGAGAGACCCTGTCACATTTTGCTCTCCTTGGGAGCTCTTTTGTTCAGTCACTGAGATGGAAATTACAGAAGTACCTATTAAAACACCCAGGTTCTCTCTCTGCTGCTCCTACATTCCTCTCCTCCAATGCAACTGTACATTTCACATTTTTTTCAGGTTTTTGACAATGGTTAATAGGTTTTTAAGTTCTTAAAAACACTTGGTTTTCCCCATGTCTGTGAAATTATCCTCTGAAATAATGAAGGTATTTACCATACTCCATTTGCTATGAGCAGCCTCCCTTACAAACTGCACCTTGCGTGGAGCAGACGAAATAGAGAAAGCAGTGAGTGGTGAGATACCACTAAGGAATTTCAGATCCATATCAGAGGAAGGATATTCATGTTTGATGTTCAGAACTAGTCAGGAACTCAGTCTTGGTGCACCCAGGAGAATAAGCATCTATCGCAGACAGAGCGTCTGGCTGAGCCTCCTGCCTTACAGAGGGTAAAAAGCCTTTTTTTCCCCGGGCTCCCCGGTGCTTTCAGACGGCTTCACCCCGCTGATGATCGCCTCGTGCAGCGGAGGAGGGCTGGAGACCGGCAACAGCGAGGAGGAGGACGATGCTCCTGCCGTCATCTCCGACTTCATCTACCAGGGTGCCAGCCTGCACAACCAGACTGACCGCACGGGTGAGACCGCCCTGCACCTGGCTGCCAGGTACTCCCGCTCGGACGCTGCCAAGCGCCTGCTGGAGGCCAGCGCCGATGCCAACATCCAGGACAACATGGGCCGGACGCCCCTCCATGCCGCCGTCTCTGCCGATGCCCAAGGAGTCTTCCAGGTGATTGATGCTTTGGCCACCAGTTTCGGGGTTTTTGGGGAGGGGTGCTACGTGAAGAGCCTTTTCACAGGGTCTCCTGCTCACCCGGGCAAGGTGTCTTAAAAAATGAAGGCCTGTGTTTGTCTTGGGGCATAGCAAAGCAGCTGCCCCACAGCAGCAGCCCTGGAGTGGGAGCAGAACTGGAGGGATGAACCTTTGGCAAGGGCGTTGCAGGTCCTGGGATCTGGATACCTGGAGTGCCTTGCTGTCTGGCCCTCCTAATGTTTGTGTTCCCTGCGCTCTGGCCCTTCTTGTGGCAGATCCTGATTAGGAACAGGGCAACAGACCTGGATGCCCGAATGCATGACGGGACCACTCCCCTGATCCTGGCTGCTCGCTTGGCTGTGGAGGGGATGCTGGACGACCTCATCAACTGCCACGCTGATGTCAACGCCGTGGATGATTTAGGTAGTGAGGCAGCTAAAACACCAGTTCACCCAGACATGGGACCAAAGGGCTGCTTGCTGCTGATCTCAGCACTCGCTGATGTGTGTTGTTTTTCGTGGTTTTCCTCTCCAGGCAAGTCAGCCCTGCACTGGGCAGCTGCTGTGAATAATGTGGAAGCTGCAATGGTCCTCCTGAAGAATGGTGCCAATAAGGACATGCAGAATAATAAGGTAGGATCTCCTAGGATGATATATGCAAGAGAAGAACCATTATGGGAGTCTGTTAAAGAGTAATTTCTGGCTAAAATACAAATGTCTGGCACTGAGAGTCTGATTTGATTGTTCTGCTGTGAATGGATGTGGCTCAAAGGAGCGCAGTGGGATTTGCTTGTAGGGGTGATGTTGAGGGGCCGTGCAGTGCCTGGTGGACAGTGTCTTTGTGGCCACCTCCAGCATGTTCTGGGTCACTTAAAGGGTTCCTTGTTTGGCATCAGTACAAGGATATGGCTCAGCAGGGTAGGGAAAAGCAGGAGCAAACCCTCACCAGAGGAGAGATGACAGTTGTTGCTGGTCCATCACCAACACCATGGGTCTGGACCTCAGGGCAGCGCTAGCCAGGAGAATCCACGAACTCAACCCTAACCAAACCTTGCTGGCTTTCCAGGAGGAGACCCCATTGTTCCTGGCAGCCAGAGAAGGGAGCTACGAAACCGCCAAGGTCCTGCTGGACCATTTTGCCAACCGGGACATCACGGACCACATGGACCGGCTGCCGCGGGACATCGCCCAGGAGCGCATGCACCACGACATCGTCCGGCTGCTGGACGAGTACAACCTGGTGCGGAGCCCACCCCTGCACAACGGCCCCCTGGGGGCACCCACCCTGTCCCCCCCACTCTGCTCCCCCAACAGCTACATCGGCAACCTCAAGCCCGCCGTGCAGGGCAAGAAGGCCAGGAAGCCGAGCACCAAGGGGCTGAGCTGCAACGGCAAGGATGCCAAAGACCTCAAAGCCCGCAGGAAAAAGTCCCAGGATGGAAAAGGGTGTCTGCTTGATAACTCCAGCGTGTTGTCTCCAGTGGACTCCCTGGAGTCGCCCCACGGGTACCTCTCAGACGTGGCCTCTCCCCCGCTGATGACCTCTCCGTTCCAGCAGTCCCCTTCCGTGCCTCTGAACCACCTGCCCGGCATGCCCGATGCCCACCTGAGCATCAACCACCTCAACATGGCGGGCAAGCAGGATATGGCCATGGGCAACTCCAGCAGGATGGGCTTCGACTCGGTGCCACCGCGCCTGTCCCACCTGCCCGTGTCCAGCCCCAGCACGGGGATGAGCAGTGCCCCCATGAGCTTCTCGGTGGGCGGCGGGGCCGGGCTGAGCGGGCAGTGTGACTGGCTCACCAGGCTGCAGAACGGCATGGTGCAGAGCCAGTACAACCCCCTGAGAGGCAGCCTGCAGCCCGGGGCGCACCAGCAGCCCCAAAACCTGCAGCACGGCATGATGACCTCGCTGCACAACGGGCTGCCCACCACGGGCCTGTCGCAGATGATGAGCTACCAGGCCATGCCCAACACCCGGCTGGCGTCCCAGCCGCACCTGATGCAGAGCCAGCAGCTCCAGCAGATGCAGCAGCAGCAGCAGCAGCTCCAGCAGCCCAACCTGCAGCCTCAGCAGCAGCAGCAGCAGCCGCAGCAGCAGCCCCAGCAGCAGCAGCAGCCGCAGCAGCAGCAGCAGCACCACAACCCCGGCTCCAACGGGAGCGGCCACATGGGCCAGAATTTCCTGGGCACGGAGCTGAGCCAGCCCGACCTGCAGCCCGTGAGCGGCAGCGCCATGGCCGTGCACACCATCCTGCCGCAGGATTCCCAGCTGCTGCCCACCTCGCTGCCCTCCTCCCTCGCCCAGCCCATGACCACCACGCAGTTTCTGACCCCTCCTTCCCAGCACAGTTATTCCTCCCCCTTGGACAACACCCCCAGCCACCAGCTCCAGGTGCCCGACCACCCTTTCCTCACGCCCTCTCCGGAGTCGCCGGACCAGTGGTCGAGCTCCTCTCCTCACTCCAACGTGTCCGACTGGTCCGAGGGCATCTCCAGCCCTCCCACGAGTATGCAGTCACAGATGGGACACATCCCCGAGGCCTTCAAGTAAAAAAAAACAAAACAAACAAACAAACAAACAAAAAAAACCAACAAAAAAAAAAAGGGGTTTTAGAGACGCTCAGTGAGAGCCAGAAGCTCGAGGGAGATGTTTTTTTTTTTAAAAAGGACATTGGATGCTTTTATTAAAGGATCCTTTTTAAATATGTTTTTATAAAAAAGAAAAAACAAAAGAAAAGAAAAAGACGAATTAATTCCTTTTTTTTTTTTTTTTTAGTATTTATTTATGTACTTTTTATTTTACATGAGAACACTGCCTTTTTTATTTATATGTTCTATTGTTAAGAACTCAATGTGGGACACCAGTTGTGTTTCGAGAAATCAACAAATTAGGTTTTTATAGGACGTTCTCTTTTGTTTGGGGGGGTTCATTGTGCTTGGTTTGAGAGAAAATGTTTATGTAAAGCTATAAGCAACGATTTGTGATTCCGAAATGCCATTAATTTATTTTTTTTCTCTTTCAACTCAGAAAGAGAAGTGAGAAAGAAGAGGGGAAGGAAAAATTGACTAAAAATACTACTCCTTAAGGGGAAAAAATTAAGTATGGACAAATTTTTAAAATGTACTTTAAAATGTTTCCTTTGCTATTGTATGAAAGGACATTTTATGGTACCAGTCATGAATCTCTGTTTAAATTTCAGTATTATATAGTTGTACATTTGCCTTGATAATAGAAATTTTTGTTCTCTCTTTTTTTTATATATATAAAAATATATATATTTAAATGATTTTTATGATCTAAAAAAAAAAAAAAAAGAAAACCAGGATTATAGACCTGTAAGAACAGTTTCTAAGCTAAAAAAAAAAAACTCTACAAAACACGAATACTGTCCCCCATCAAAAAGAAATGTATTTGCCAAACTTCCAAGAGAGCAAGCCCATAACTATGGAGTATATACACAAAAGAGACTTAATTTTACTTTGAATATCTTTACTGGGGTTTTTTTTTTCGTTTTGTTTTGTTTTCATGTTTGCCTTTGAGTAACTGTTTTTTAAGAAATAAATGCCAATATAAACCTTGTAAACCACATCCTTATTTTAAGGATGGCCTGCCTATTTTTAAAAGAAGGCGTGTCTGGCAGTGCAGACACCCTGAGTGAGATTAGAGAGCATTATCACACTGCCACCCCCAGGCACTCGCCCGGCCCCAGCTCCTCTGGCAGAGCCCTCACTGGGTGCCCAGTGGGACGTGCTGCTGGTTTTGGTGGGAGGCTGGACTGGCCAAACTGGAGGGCGAAGGGCCAGCACAGCTGTGCTGTGAAACGTTGACATTTTGTTCTGTGACGTTAGCCTGGAGTGATGCATCTTTTTTTATACTGATGCGCACTCTTCCTGTGTATCGTGTAAAATATAGTATAAGCCTGTGGCAGATTTAATGTTTGTAAATACGGAGGGGGGGGTTTTGTTTTTGGTTTTTTTTTGGTTTTTTTTTCAAGAAAAGGTGGATTTTGTTTCAAAAATCTAAATGAGCAAGTCTTAAATATATCACCTTATAGAGGTGTTGGAATATCACTCACTCGGGTGCAAAAGCAAGCAGACACCCTAAGACTAGATAATGAGTATGGGACAGGCAGATAGAGAGCAGTTAATCAAGAAAACCTAAGAAAAGGGTTCCTTTTCCTCATTCCTTTCTATTAGAACACCAAATAAAATGGATATTTCTCAAGGCACAGCACCTTGCCGAGCACTCATCTTAGTTAACATTTCAGACCATTGTTATTGTGACACGCCTAATATGAGTGATAAAAACATCACGTGGTGTTGAATCTTCCTATGTTTTATAAACTAGAGTGTAGTTTAAGAAAAGATATCTCCTTGTAATAAAGTTATCTACATGCAAAGTTGTAGTTTGCAAAAATGATGTATTTTTTTTGGTTAACTGATTTGCAATAAATGATGCTTCTGGGCATCTAGATTTTACTAAAACTGGAACTTGGTGTTTCTGTTCTGGGTCAGTTGAATTCTGTGCTTGAAACCTTCTGTCTTTCAGAACTGCAGGGCAGCTCTTGCACGAAGTCCTGGAACTTCCCCAACATCTTGTTCTCTGTGTGAAAACTCAGAGAAGAGCTTTGGACAATGAAAATTTCTCTTGAATTTCTGCTAAACTCTCGCTGAGTTGAGACACCTGAGCAAGGCAGGAGGGGTTCTGCCCAGGTAGCTCTTTACCTGCTGTGGGTGCTCTGATATCCTCAGGCTACCAAGTCAAGATCAGAAAGGGGAAACATGGAAAAATTGTTTTAAAGAATGTCCCTCACGCATCTTCAAAAAAACCAGCAGGAACAGCAGCACCAGAGGGACAGTTTTACTTGTGTCACTCCGGGCACAAAAAATCACCCAGAAATGTTTGCTGTCCTTGGTGTACTGGAGATTTTTAAGGTAATCTAATTTAATTTAATTTAATTTAATTCTTTCTCTACCCCACAGGGACTCTGCAGTGCAAATGCAGCTGCAAAGTCCCCAAATAACTGGCTATAAATAGCGGAGCCATTGACCTCCTCCCAAATCACATAAGCCTGGAATGCTGGTATTTTCCACTCCGTGGCTGGGGAGGGAGAGGGTTGAGAGGGCTGTGTGTGCACGGGCCTGGTATCCAGCCCCAGACAGATCCAGAGCCACCAAACTCTTGCTGCCCAACTGGCCAGCTACTGCTGCTGTGACAGTGGCATTTCATGTGCCACCCACGGCAGTGAAATGCACGTTCAGAGGTCAGGGAGGTGACATTCCAGGAGAGGGGACATCAAACTCCATGGAAAGGGGTATCCTAACTGAGAGCAAATCCTGCAAGAGGTGTCACCAGCGAGGATCTCAACACCCACAGGGAGATTGGCTTCCCAGGGTGTCCCTTCTGTCCCCTGGCTGCATCCCATCTGGAGTGCTCGAAATGAAGTTTTTCTGCCTTCAGCGTGACTCACACACGAGCTGCTCAGGAATCCCACACAGCCCAGCCTCCCAGGCTTTTTTCCCACACATTCCCAGCCCAGTACGAGCCCAGCACAGCCCCAGTGCTGCCCAGTGGGGCTGGGAGAGGCTCATCCCAAGGTGAGGAGGCATTAGAAGGATCCTCTCCTGCCTGGTCCAGACAAGTCACTCGTGGGCAAGGCATAAATTTGGGCTGGAATAGATGAAAAAAAAAAAGGGGTTTATGAGGACATGGAAAAAAACCAACGTGACATTGCAAGAGGCAACACACGTGCCTCGTTTAACAAGAGGGGCTGCAAAGCATGGGATTTTCCATGAGGAATGGTCAGAGGGACAGGATGAGGAAAGAGGGGGCTAAACACCGTGGAAAGAGGCAAATGAATAGATATTAATTAGCCACAAGGTAATTCAAACTAATAGCCAGTTAAGGTTTTCTAAGTAGCAGAGGAGGAAGGATGCAAAAATTAAGGTTTTGAAGTGTTTGGCCCCAAATTACTTAGATTTGTGAAGGCATCTGGTGACCAGCAATCTCGTGGGTTCATGAGATGATTGTGGTGTCACTGATCCAGCTGGGACTGGGGGAGAGTTAAATGAGAATTAAGAGAAATGCCCCCAGTTTCAAACTCTCCTTTCACACTTCAGGTTTTCCCACCAACTCCCTGTCCAGAAGAATTTGTCTTCCCAAAGCAACCAACCCACGTTGCCCCACCACCAGCTCATCTTCTCCTCGTGTGGGCAAAGATTTTTAGGAGCTGAATTTCAAGCTCTGTCCCACCACCAAAAGATGTCGAGGAGCGACTGGATCATGGCGAGCACGGCTGTTTTAGCATTCCAGGTGAAAAAAGGCTGAGAAGCACTAAAATCACATCAGGAGAGTTGGTGTAAAACAGGATTAGCACTGGCTATTGCCATGGCAGGTATGTTGGTGCTCTGAGGAATCCCTGCACCTGAACTATTTATTTACATGCTGGAGGGCTTTTTTTTTTTTTTCCACTCTTTGTTTTCATTATTCCTGCTCAATTAGATGGGACATTTAGAAACTGCTACTCTGTACTGCTTCTCCCTCCAGGCTGTTGGTGTTTGCTCATGAAGTTTCTCGCAGCTGCTCCAGCCCTGATGGAAGAATTGTTGCTGCAGCTGAAATCAGCCCTGAAGAATGTACAAAAGGAGCCAAATTTATCTCGGGTTTAGCCTCACTGGAATCACACAGGGGTTAATGTGGCTGGGGTAGTCTGAATAATCACAGCAACTGAATGAGTAAATAAATAAAACTCAGCTTGTCCTGTTGGCCAACAAGATTCCAAACAGAGGTAAGGGATACAGAAACTCTCCTTTAGTCATTGTCCCTCTTTCTAAACTCAAAGAATGACCCTTTTCATAGCAAGATTGTGGGGCAAGGTTGTGTTTCTGGTTGTGTGCAACCTGAAGACTGAATAAATTACCAGAAAAAGGTCAGAAACGTTTGTGTTGTATCCCAGGTGAGCTGAGGAAGAGAGCAGCTGTGGCTGCCCCATCCCTGGAAGTGTCCAAGGCCAGGTTGGATGGGGCTTGGAGCAACCTGGGACAGTGGAAAGTGTCCCTGCCCATGGCAGGGGATGGAATTTAATGATTTTTAAGGTTGTTTCCAAACCATTCTGTGATTCTGTGAAGTAGGAGAGGACACACGCTGTCCTCACTGGCAAAGGTTTTCATTTATAATGGGTCACTCAAGTCCAGAACTACTGCTGAGTACAGCAAGTCAGCTAGAAAACTTCAGGGTAAAAAGGGATTGAACGCTTTAATGTGACAATTCCTTACAATCACGTATTTATCAGGAGAACAGCAAAGGTGAGATCCCATTGTTGGTGTTGGCATTGTGTACCCGTGTACAAGGGGGTTAAATATGTAACATAAATATCTAACTATACACACAGATGTGAGCTATGGATGCTATTCAGCACACAAAAAGCCAATCGGGCTAATTAAAATCATGTTTCCTCAGATTACACCTGTTGGGGGGAAATACCAAGGGAGAACCAGGGCTTTATCTGCAACTCATGCCTGCGCAGGGAAATTGTATTTGACAAGCTGGTTTATAAGAATGTTCCTACAAAAGGGGGAGATGAAAGGCACTTAAAAATCACAGTGCTGCCTCTGGTTCCCACACCAGCATCAAAGTGCTGCTTCCCCTGCCTGGCCGGGGCTTTGAGGATATTCCCCTGCTTTAATGATCAAGCGTGCAGGAACAGCTCTCGCACTGATAATGACCCTTGATTAAGACGTTTGTTTAGGTCCTCGTGTTTTGTGTGCAGGATGTGCCAGTATCAGCACGGGGGACACGCTGGTGAGTGACAGACATTCTTCTGCTGCTGGAATAGGGGAGGTCACCCCCCTAAAAAGCTTCGTGTTTGTATTAAATAGAGCTGATGAAGGGTCTGGAGCACCAGGAGCGGCTGGGAGGGCTCAGCCCGGAGGAAAGGAGGCTCAGGAGGGACCTTGTCCCTCTCCACAAGTCCCTGACAGGAGGATGGACACAGGTGAATTTCGGGATGTGCTCCCAGGAACAAGGGCAGGATGAGAGGAGACAGCCTCGAGTTGTGCCGGGGGAGGTTTAGATTGGATATTTGGGGAAATTTCACCTCGGAAAGGGCGGTTCAGCACGGGAACAGCGCTGGAATCACCGTCCCTGCAGTGTTCAAAAGGGCACGTGGATGTGGCACTTGCGGACGGGGTTTAGTGATGAACACAGTACTCGATAATCCTAGAGGGCTTCTTCAGCCTTAGGGATTCTGGGATTCGTTTCTGATGCTTTCGGACACGTGTACCCCAGCCTTCCCCAATTAATGCGCCTTTCCTAATTAAGCCCCCACGGACGTGCAGGACAGGACCTCGCTCTGCAGCGAGTAACAACTTCGCTCTGTGAGACAGAATCTCATTTCCCTCTTTGTCTGTAAACACGGATTTCTCAGTTTCAGCAACTCCTGGCCCGCCCCGCACCCCCGGCCCGCGATGGGCAGCTGCTCCCCCGGCACCGGCACCGGACCGGCGGAGCTCTGTCCCGCCCTGGCGGCCGCCCGCGGCACTGCACCCGCACCGGGCACCCGAGGGGACCGGCACCTCCACGGAACCTTCACGGAGCCGCGTTCTGCCACGTCCCGGCCTAGAGGCGAGACCGCAGCGGCACCGGGGAGGCACTGGGACGAGGCGCCCCGAGCGGGACTCGAACTCATAATTTTGGATGGCGCAGCCGCCCCAGCCGGGACTCGAACCCGCGGTCCGTCCCGCCCCCGCTTCTCTCCCAAGGGCCGCAGAACAGCGGCGCCGCCGGGTGCGCGCGCCGCCGTGACGTCATCGCGCGCCGCGCCGTGACACGTCGGCGGCAGCGGAACCCCGAGCCGGATGTGCCAAGATGGCGGCGGCGGCGGCCGG
>WEKY01035133.1:315-76817 GCA_013390045.1 Picathartes gymnocephalus
TTCTCCAGCAAATCAAGCACTGAAAAATGGGCCTTTTCTCAATGCAATTCGTTTCTCTCATTCTAATTCCAACAGTTGTAACTTCAGTGCCTGTGAGAGGAATGTATTTCTCTCTCCCTTGCTTCTTCTTCTTCACCTTATGGAAAATGACAATACCATATGCTAGTAAAATATGCTGCGACACATTTCAATATGTCGAAAAATACATGACGCTTCAAGACTATTTCCAGATTCCATTAATATAGTACAGTTTTATTGCACAGTAATAATGGGCTGAACATTACATATAGAGGCAAGAGTGGCTATTTTTTATGAAATATGAAAAGGTGTGCAGTTTACTCAATACCTGTGTTCTTTTTTCTGGAGAAAAGCTTTGGCTGAAGATCTCCAGCATTGAATATAATCAGACCTTGTTTTAACAACCCTAGAAATCCAACACAAAGAAACCAATTAGGGTAATTGGTTATTAATTAGAACATGATTCAACTTTTATCAAGGCAGACCTGCATATAAAGACCATACTTGTTTTTCTTCCTCTGCATGAAGTTTTAGATCCATAGGGGGTGAAAATGCACGTAAAATGCCTGTGCTGTTTCCTTTAAAAGTGCCCCTTAAAGGCTGATGCACTTCATAAGTCTCCCCAAAGTACTGAATATTGATGTTCAGTTCAGACTGGGACTTATTATGCTGAACATCAACTTGCCAAAGCCTATTATAGTAAAAACCTTGATATAATATTTAATGGCATGAACTGAGAATGCTATAGTGAAGTTACACGACGTGGCTGGAGAACATGAGTGATTTAGGAACAACCTTGAAATTTTTAGTCTTTCACACAGTTTCATAGAAGTGTGTTTATAGGGAATGCTTTGTCTCTTTCAGCAATGAAAGAAAAAAAAAAAGAAAAAAAGTAATATCAAAATGAAACTGCTATTTTTACCTTGAGACATTTATTTTCTCCAAAAGGGAAAATATGCAATGAGTCATTCCTGCAGCTGGTGCTAAAGCTGGGTTAATCACATGCCTGTGAACTTCTTAACTTGAGTATAAACACCAAAAGGTTTCTGAAGGAACTAAAACCAGAAGTTCATAAAATATATGGCGGTCTGTGAGTAGACAATATCATCTTTTCAAGTCACCTCCACCTTATCATCTTTCATAAGTGTGCTTTTAACCAGTGCTCCCTGCATCTGTATCATTAGCTGTGCATTTCACCAAGCTGAATTAAGATTGGCTTACAAACAATATCTTTAAGTAGTATTTATGTCTTATCCTGTAAACTCTCTATATCACTTAACCCAGCAAGTTAGGCAGTGTTCATCTTTTCTGCACACAATTCTCTCTGGCATTATACTGCAAAGATACTTTTCCTTCTCAATTTTGGAAATTCAGTTGGTCTTCTAATGAGGTCAGGAAGCTGCAAGCATTGTGGATTGCCCGTTAGAAGTGCTTCCAGACTACTTATAAAGCTGAGAGAAGACTGATTGCAAAGAGCAAATAGTTGCTTACTGTGCACAGCTGGCAAAGAAGTCACCTATCAATGAGCCAAATTGTCATAGAGTCATAGTATCATAGGGCGGTTTGGGTTGGAAGGAACCTTAAAGGTCATCTAGTTCCAATCCCCTGCCATGGGCAGGGACACTTTTCACTAGACCACATTGATCAGAGCTCCATTCAGGCTGGCCTTGAATACTTCCAGGGACGGGGCATCCACAGCTTGGCCAACCTTTTCCAGTGCGTCACCACCCTCACAGTAAAGCATCTAAATCTAATGTCTTTCATTTAAACCCTTTGTCCTGTCACTATAGGCCTTTGTAAATATCCCTCTCCAGCTGTCTTGTAAGATCCCATTAGATACTGAAAGGCCACTATAATGTCTCTCCCAGAAACCTTCTCTTCTTCAGGCTAAAGAGGCTCCCCCTCTCTCAGCCTATCTTCTGGGGCATATGCTCCAGCCCTTCGATCATTTTCATAGCCTCCTCTGGACTCACTCCAACAGATCCACATCCTACTTATGTTGAGAGGAACCAAAGTTGAACGCAGCACTGCAGGTAGAGTCTCATGAGAGCAGAGTAGAGGGGGATAACCACCTCCCTTGACCTGCTGGCCAGTCTGCTTTTGATGCAGTCTAGGGAATGTCCTTCCAGCCAAATGACTGCAATAAAATACAGCTGTTGGATACTGTGAGATTTTTAACCCCAAATCAATAGCTTTGCCAGCACTTCTTGCATGTAACCTTATGCTCCATGGCTGGCCAGAAAAGATAATGATTAGTATCACACTGCCTCAGGTTAAATGATGTGGGGCAGCCTGACCCACAGCAAATAGCCCTGCGTACTCTCACATATGTTGTGAGGTGGCAATGCTGGCATCTAAACACATTGATGACTGGGTCTTAGTTACATATAATTGCAAGCACAAGAAACTGAACAGTTGGTAATGTTTATTTAAAACGTTGAAATTGTTGTAAATTATGATAAATTGCAGCCAGGCAATGATGTGTGACGTCTAAGTGACCCCATTCCACAGAATAAACACCATGAAATCATTGGGGAAATTATTCTAATTCTAGCAATAGGAGGAGTGGTTGTTGAAAGGACGGAAAATAGTCATCCGGACTCCCTTTTGGGCAGTTCTAAAAGGGAAAAAATAACAGCCTAATATTAAATTATTTGAAATCGTTTCACCCCTTCAATTCAGCATGTTTTGCTATTTCTATTAGGAAGAGTCTGAAAGGACCTAGTTTGTTACAGATGTGGAGGGGAGTGAAGCACTAAACTAAATTCATTCATATGTCAACATGAAAGAATATTTAATCACTATTTTACTTCATTAGTCCGTGCCTTCTCAATGCTTTATCTTAACCATGTGAAAGTTTTAGCTTGAAAAATGTGATTATACTTTTTAGTGAAAACAGTGGAGAGACTCTTGTGCATGCACTTATATTATAACCTTTGTCTACTTGAATTCTGGCTATTGTCATCAATTTCTTTTGAGTGTGCACAGGTTTCAGCTGACCCAACTTTCCATAAGACCTTAATCTCTTTTTATTTTTTTTTAGGAAACTCACTTGCAAGTATCTAGATGCAGAAAAGTTGGTGAGACAATTACATTCCAATACTGAGAAAAGAATCACTGAAATAATTCTTTACATACATTTCAGACACTATACATATATTCTCTTTTCTATAGAAATTGAGGAGCTGCATTCTGCCTCACTACTGGGACAGTGTGCACTTGAGAGGTGGTAACTTGTTCAGACTTTACCAGGTATTGGTGAGTGACCTGTCAGAGTCCAGAACCTCTGACTGTATCTTAGATTTGGCCGTGGCAAAAAAACAGTGTTTCCGAGTTGGCCAGAAACCTGTCAACCTGTCAAGCTTAGGCAAGTTTTTTTATTGCACTCTTTCAAAACTGTTCTCTTTCTCCCACCATATTTTCCCATTTCCTATACAAACACCACTCCAGTGAGGAAGCTTCAATTTATATTACAATGTTACATTTCTGCATCCCTGAAGCCTTTATTATCTGCAATAACACCTCCCAGGTTTATGTTGAACTATTTGAGTACTAAGAAGGAGGTATTAGGAATGTGTTCCTGACTGTCATCAGTTCTACTCTATGTAGGCAATATCATAGTATCATAGAATGGTTTGGGTCATAAGGGACCTTAAAGATCATCTGGTTTCAAGCCCCCTGCCCTGGGCAGGGACATCTTCCACTAGATCAGGTTGCTTAAAACCCCATGCTAAGATTTCTTATATTACTGGAAATGGGCAGACATTTAGTTGTACAAAAGCATGTCTTCTTTTCCTACACATGCCTTGGAAATGCAATTCACCTTTGATCTGTGCCACAGGCCATCTGTACAGATTAAGTGTAGAACAGATATATCAGGGTCCAGGTAATTTTTAGCCTTCGACACGCAATCCTGTCGGTTTATCATGACAATTTTACATCATCAGACACAATACACTCCAGAATGTGTATGAAATCAAGGCTGCTATAATATACTAGTGTGATCTGTTGAACAATTGTTAATAATAGTTTTCATACTGGTTTCATCTTTTGTCTACTCTTGATGTTTGTTGCCTATTTAATGTAGTGTTAATATAAGTTCAAGCAGAAAGGGTTCATGACACTGTGAAGTCTTAGAAATGAGCCGTTGCCAGGTCAATATATTACAGCAAATCTGTAGTCATCTGTGATCAGCTATTGCTCTAACACAGCCTATCAATACAGACCCAGTTTTACCAACATGCAGGACACTATATTGTGGTGCATTTTTCTTGGCCACCAGCTAAGCCCCTACACAGCTGCTTGCTGACAGCCCACCCCTCATGCTGCCTCCATGGAATGGGGGAGACAGTAGGAAGAACAAAAGTGACAAAACATGTAGGTCAAGATAAAGACTGTTTAAAAGTGAAGGAAAGAGAAAACCAAAGCAACACACAATAACTAGTGCACACGCAATCATTCACCTCCTCCTATCAGAAGACCAGTGCTCAGCCAGATTCTGAGCAACAGCTACAGTGGAAGACAACCTCTACACATCTTTTTTTATTTATTACTAACCATGACATCATCTGGTGTGGAATATCCCTTTGGCCAATTTGGCTCAGCTGTTCCAGCTTTGTCCCCTCTCAAAATCCTGGCCACCCCCAACCTTATTGCCTGTGGTGAAAAAATGACAGAGAAGGCCTTACTGTTGAGTAAGCACTGATCAGCAACAGAGAAAACACTGGTGTATAATCAACATTGTTCTAGTCACAGATCCAAAATGCAGAACCATACAGGCCATTATAGAGATAATTAACTCCATCTCAGCAGATCTAGTGCAAGTAAACAGCGTGCTTAGTGCCCAGCCTATAGGAAAACAAACTTAATTCTATAGACTTAGGTTCAGTTGAATGGACTGCAGAATTTTATCTTACAAAAAGGAAGTGCAGATCATTTCTTAAATTACTCCAGTTTGATACTTTCTTGCTAATTATAGAGGCAACAGCTGATCAGAATGTCCAGTGCCTCCTGGCAGACTCCTCTTGTGAAGAATAGCATTACACGTCCTGGGGAGTAGGAGAGAACCAGCAGGAGCTGGTCTGTGCTCAAGTCTCCACACGTGATAAGGTTAGGAAACAGCTGGATTACGCAATTCGTTCTGGGAATTAAAAAACATTTCTGAGTTTTGCGGTACAAATGTAGTCCAAAAAACCCCCTTATTTCATCTAGAACTGGCAGTGAGTCACCACAGATCCTGTGCCGGACTCAGATCTGGAGGAAAATCTCATCCACAAGCAGAACTTGAGTGGGATGCCTTAATTCACCAGGCATTTAACCACCCAAATACTTTCAATGACCTAAATTTGGGTATTATCACTAGCCTCTAGTGGAAGCAAAATGTAGTTCTAGGTTTGCAAACAGGGAAAGGAAAAGGATATTTACAATCTTGATGAGTCGGACTAGTATGCTTAGACCTTGTTAAATATGTTCTCATACTAGACACAGCCCTACTTTTCTTTAGCAGTTCTGCAGGTCTGTATTCCCTTTCATTTCAAGCAGGATGAGCTGCTCCTGCAGCAGCTGTTGTGAATGTGAGGTCATACAGTGCATTCTGCTAACAGAAGAGGAGTTGTCTATTACTGGAAGTCTTGGAGGAACTCCCTTTCATCCCTATGCACAATTTCTACACAGCAGTGGACAGAAAATCATGCTTTGTTTTCATCAAGGCACAGCATGGTTCCATGAATTGTTTCTTACATGCACCATCTGAATGCAAATCACAGCTCTGTTCATTATGGGTACTGTAAAATAGCAGAAAGTGTTGAAATTTATAACTGACTGAATCTGCTATAAATGGTATGTGCTTTATTGCCTTTTAATGCACAGTTGCTGCAGTAAAGTTTGCAGTCTTGTTATTTTATAGCATTTTACTATGCATATTATAACAGCATGCTCACACTGGCATAGTTAAAAGTCGCAGTTTCCATTACAAACCTGTTTCCAGTCATAAAGTCTCCCTGATCTAACAGTGTATGAATTTTAGATCTGCATTTTTTCCTTAGAAGCATCCAGATTGGCTAATTCCAAATTATTTATGCATGAATGCCAGACACTAGGGCATTTGTTGGAATATGGATTAATTTTTGATCTTGCATTTAAAAATGCAAGTGGCTTTAATCTAAGCCAGGAAAACAGTTGCTTACAGAAGCAGTTCCAGTTTAGTTAAGTGAACTCTTTTTCACTCTGTTTTCACAGAGAATAACAGAGGGCCTACATGACCTAAAGTCAAAATGACCTTGTGTAGACCTGTATCAATGAGTCAGTCTGGTTGTTCAGTGGATCTTCTGCCTTAATGAAGAGTACAGAACAAGTTTTATTATGACCTGAGGTCCATGTAGACAGATGTTTTCCAAAAATGAGGGTTTTATGAGTGTTTAATGAGGAAGAAATCCAGATAATATTTTTTAATAAATATGTTGCATTCATGTCACATTTTGCCTATGGAGACTTCATTGCACTATACAAAGAAGGTTAAGAAAGGATGCAAGTAGACTGCTGGTTAGTTGGTGGGAAATATTGGATTTTAGGATAGCTTCTCTGCTTGGGTTGTTTGGTTTTGTTTTACTTTCCTACTTCAAGTACTTTGAAAGTAGATTTTAAAGTCAGAATTTCTTAAACAGTAAATCTACATGTGGTTGTTGTAACTTTAGAAGACTACAGAGATGCGAATCTGTGCCTCACTAGTAAAAATCTGTGGAGAGTGTGTTGGGAAAAGAAGAGGATGGGGAAAATGTGGAGGTCCATGCTCCAAGACCTATTCAAATTAATGATCTCTCTTTGAAAGTTGAAGAGAAACCCTCACTCTTCTTGGATGTGTAGCGTTTAAAGGCATGGGATATTTTTTTGGCTAACTGGAGCTCTCATAGTGTGATTTCTGTTGGCAATCTGCTGAAGTTAGAGGTTCACCAGAGGCAGCATCAAAAATGGGGCATAATGTCCACCAAGAAGACAACCGAGGGTAAAAATGGAAAATAAGTAACTTAATGTATTTGTCCATGAAGTCACATACTAACTGACTGAGTAGAAATTCATGTGCTCAGCTGCAGCATCTTCCCACAATTCTACTGACACTTAAGGAAGAAAAATCAGGGGCTAGTGCATGTGCCAAAACAATCTTTTGGGCATCTCTGTTTACATATAATTATAAAGTTATTTACCTGTAAAATATCTGCTATGTGAGAATATTTCAGGCAAAAACGAGTCACAAGTCACATTGCCTGTGCCTGCTGCTGACCTGCTGTGTCACAGCAGACACTTCTACTTTCTTTGCAAAAAACCTGGAAAGCGACACAAAGAGGCAACATTTCATTGCTCAAAAGGCAGTGGGATATATGGAGACATAAGAATTGCAACAAACTCACATCAAAGTCATTGTTTTAATGTTTAATTGGCCAATGTTTCCTGAGCTGAGACAGGGGTGGCACAGTCCTTGCAGGTCTTCTCCACCCTGTGTGCTGATCCCCGAGGTGGCTTTTCCCATCCATCCCACCCTGAACCCATGAGTGCTCATTAGAAAGGACATATTTTGTTTTACAAGAAAATCCTTTGCACTGTCTTCTGTGTAAGTCAGCTTCCCTTGGACTTCCCCTTGAGTTACAGCATTTCTGGGAGCTTCTGACAGCCCCTGCGGCAGAGTTAAGCTGAGCTGAGGACAGCTGAAATATCAGGCAGTTTCCATCTGCGTAGGCTTTTTATTGCATTTCAACTTTGCTCTAAATATTTTTCCCTTTTGAAAGGATGAATTAAGCAATGCTTTGTAGTGACAGGGGCACCTTCAAAATAAGCATTTGCTGACAACAACAAGTATTTCAGCACCCACGTCACAGGGTGACCCACAGAAGGAGGTGTGGGTAGGATCAAATAGGGCTGCAACTCATGTCCTGATTTAACCTCTTCATCCAGCATTTCTTATCTGCCGCTGGAGGAGGTGGATCTAGCAGGCCTGCAGAAAACCCTGCACAGGCTAGGCAGTACTGGAGGGAGCAGAGCTGAGCAGCAGCCACCAGCCCCTCTCCATGCCATTATCTCTGCTCCCCCAGAACCAAATGGTACCAGAAAACCATGCATGCAGGGCTCCAAGGGATGTGGGCATTTTCCATTAGATATCTCTCTCTGTCAGGATGTGCAGAAAGAGCCATTGTATTTATCACTGGAAATATTTTGTTCATCTACTTACACATCTGATCTGTTTTTAATGGCATCTTCAGGAAATAAAGGTGGCACATGAGCCATGAGTTTAGTGCAATTTCTTGTCCTTTCCGGTTGTTTTGCATATAACATCATTAGGAGCAGTGACAGTCTCCATGCTGCTTGTGAGATCCATGTGGATCGTATTTTCCAGCTACTTCAGCTGTGACCTGACAATGACAATAACATTGTTGATGTAGCAGCAGTGCTATAGCCGTGAAGATCTAAGGATGTAAACAGAGCAAGGTCTGGTGAGAGTGGTTACATCTTTTATCAGAGCTATTAGATTCAGCTAAAAGTACAGATAAGCTTCCAGGCATGTAAGACTTAATACCACATACTGACATCTCTTTTCCCCATATATGAGTAACTCAAATAAAAATAAAGAAGGAAGGCTCACTGTGCAACATTTCTCTTTTCAGTCAGAGGTTAACGGTTCTTAAGGACACAGTAATTTGGCTCAGGCAGATGGCAAGCTAGAGAAAAAAAAATCTTGAGGATTAATGTGCTTTCCACTGTACACCATGGGGCAAACCCCCAGTGACTGCCACTCCCTGTCTACACAAAAACCATCTGGACAGGAGATGCTGAGGTTCCCTCTAGCTCAGGTGGAAAGATGTTCCTGCTAATACGGCCTGAAAATAGTGGTACTGCCTTTGATACTGATGCTTTGCGATCAGCTTCTGGAGACATTTATGTACAAATCCGTGGCTCTGGCTCTCCCGCTGGCTACCTCGGGCTGTGTCACGGACAGGGGCAGCCCAGAACAAAGATCTGTATTCTGCAGCCCAACAGACTCCAGCTTCAAGATATTTCCACAGCTGTGATTTCTGCAGCATGCATTTATTCAGTTGTCATCAGTTCATCTATGGCTCTTCCACATTACTCTCGTGCGGTCCTATGTGAAAATCCCGTGCTTAAATCCTGTTTTTTATGAAAAAAATTAAAGCCAGCTAAAACTCATCATGAATACAAAGTCTTGTGTGCACTTAATGCAGTAGAGAAGTATGATTTCATTGTTTACCCTATGATACCTGTTTTTAAAGAAACAATGTAAAAATGATGCTGTTGTATGAAAGCACTGCTTGGAAGTAAATCCTTCAGAGGTAAAATATCTATTCCTGAAAGCACAGATGAGTTAAACTTACCTCTGTACCAGAGATAAATTACTGCAATGATTTAAAACTGCTCAGGAGCCACTTTGCCCATGGTGCTACTAAACCGTCAATTACAGACAAGTGAGCATGGACTGAAATTTCTTCCAAATTTGGAAGAAGGATGAAAAATACCAAGGGAGTATTATCACAGTGACACAGGGAGAAAATTGAGTAAATTAAAAGTAACAAGGGCCATAGAATTTGCAAAGAAGAACAGCTCCATAATGCCTGGTTTCTTACAGTATCTGAATTTTAGCCTACCTGAATGTGATCTTGCAATTCTATTCTGACAGGATATGATTTTTTAAGAACATAAAATGAGAGTAAAATCTTGAGGAAAGGGGTGGTCATTGTGGGGGTAAGCAAAACCTTTAATCAGGGTGGGCAGCAGCACTTGTAGTCATGAGGGCTCTAGGGTACCATAAGACTCAGACATCTGGTTCTTCAGAGTTTTTCTTATTTCACTTTTCTAGGCATCAGTGTTATTTGTGTTTGGCTTGGCTTTTCACATTTATATATATATATGTACATACACACACATTATATATATATTATATACATATATATATATACCTGTGTATCTCTATATGTATGAATTCAGACATATTTTTGTATTGCTTTTCCTGTACTGTTGGCTTAAAACGTGTTCTGTTGGACAATATCCCACAATGAATTTTGCCAGAGAGGAAGGGATTATTCCCATTTAGTTCTGTGCTTGCCTACCAATTTTAGCATGCTAGGTTAGAAGTGACAGCAACTGTAGGTGAGAGTTTAATAAATACAGGGACAGAATTCCTTGCTAAAAACATAGACAAAGTATAAAACTTTACTCTAGCTTTACAGATAAATGTAAACTAAAATCCTAGATCCAAACACCCCTCAATTTTGAGAAAATTCAGACTTCAAATTAAATTGTTAGATCTAGTTTAAGATTTTCTAGGACAGGAAGAGACATTTTAGGCTGGAAGAGATATTGCTGCAAAGATTGTGGCTTCAGATTTGCACAGCAGCTGAGCCAGAAGCTTTCATGATTTCTATTTAGGATTTTCCTGAGTGCATTCTCCCTAAATGCTACTTTAGGTGCCTGACAGGTTTTTTTTTTTAGTTTCTGGCCATCAGAGATATCTGAAAAACTGATGCAGTCCCTGGTTCAGCCAAAAGAATTGCTAAAAAAGTTTCTGGTAAGAACAGATTCTTATCTTTTATACAGGTCAGTCACTTGAAAGAAAAATGTAATTTGTGGCAAGTTTGTGGCAGTAGGAAGTATACTGTTTATCAAGTTTGGAATGTTTTTTACATTAAGGAGTAATATAATTTAGGAAATATTTTCAATTAGTTATAGGGGTATGCTATAAAGTGACATTTTAAAAAAAAAGCAACAAAATCTACAAGACTGATTATCTGGAAAAACACTTCCTAAATGTGAAGTTCATCCAGCTGTGGTAAAATGTCCTATGAGTAACAGTGCCCAGTTCTTTGGTAAAATAAAAGTGAAAAGAATTGCAAAATACACTTTAGGGAACGATTTCACAGTGGCCAGAAAAATGGAGTAGGTGAACTAATAGGGCTTTTTCATCTCCATGTTCTAAGAGTGTAGTTGGTTGAAGAAAATTTGTATATTTAACCTTCATCTCATGAGTCCGAGAATGCTGTTAGAAAATCTATGTAGTCACTAAAATGTATACAAAGGTACAATGGAATCTAAATTTAAATGCAAAGGAACCCCCATAAGAACTAGGTAAAAAATATATTTGTGTGCAATGTTAAAAGTCCTGGTCATCATATGACTTGCATAGTAATTTCAAGAAGCTTCTGGCATTTTGTTGGCGAGACATTTCCAGCAGCCATTTAGAAATCTTTATTAACTAATAGCAATTCTCACTGCAACTGGCCTAAACCAGCACCTTTTTAATGTTCTGCTCTCTTTTTTAATTGGCACTTTCAGAGCTATGGACTGAAGAGAGGCAAATAGTTTAAATGTCACTTAGGTATACATTTTCCTTAGGGCATCTCAGGTAACAAATTGACTGGTGTCTGAGCAAATTAGGTGATTTGTTAGTGTGGGCATGACTACCTTAATTGTGGTAAGGGTAAGAAAGACCTTCGTCCTGGTTTTTTTTGGATAAAGTTAATTTTCTTCATAGTAGCAAACCCCACCCCACCAGCAAGGAGGCTGGGTGTGCATAAGGATTTGGGAGGGGACACAGCTAGGACGGCTGGCTACAACTGACCCAAGGGATATTCTATACCATGGGTTGTCATGCTCAGCATATAAAGGTAGGGGAAGCAGAAGGAAGCAGGGGGGATGTTCAGTGATGGAGTTTGTCTTCCAAAGTCACCATTACACATGACGAAGCCCTGATTTCCTGGAGATGGCTGAACACCCTCCTGCTCATGGAAAATGGTGAATTAATTCCTTGGTTTGCTTTGCTTCTCTTACCTACTAAACTGTCTTCATTTCAAGCCACAAATTTTCTTGCTTTTTTTCTTCTGGTTCTCTCCTCCACTGGGTGGGAGGATATGAACAAGCAGCTGCGTGGGGCTGCGTTGCCAGATGGGGTTAAACCAGAACACCCTGAACTGCATACATGCTGGTGTGAGTAGTTTTGAGTTTTCTAACAGGTTAACTGCCCCTTTTGCAGGCACCCTATTTCATGAAACGTTCTCCATTAGGCCCTGTTCAAAGCTGATGAACTATGAACAGTGCTTATACTGCATGGCAATAGCTGAGCGAGCTACAGAGGTTATTGCCAGGGTACACCAGCAAGGCTTACTTACATCTGATACTCTTGTCCAAAGAAATTTGGAAAGGGTATGTTGAGGCCCCCTTGGCAGTACTGATTGCTTCACTGCTTTCTGTAATGGAGCACGTGGCTCTGCTGGGCAAGCATCTCAAGCAGACCCCTGATTCTGGTGTCTGCCTTTTGCACTGAGTCTCTGTGTTATCATGTCTCAGTTTCACCTTGACCTGTTTTCAGGTTGAGGGAAAGACGGGCCTTCCTGGCTGCAGACCATGCAGACACAGCTGGGCTAGGCTCAGTACTTGTGGTGGTGCTTCTTTGGGCACCAAAACTTAGAAGCTCAGGCAATTTCTGCTGCTGTCAGTGAGTCTAACCAGTGCAAGTGGCAGGTTCATTACCTTTCAGGTACAGGGCCCCATAGGACTTCTCTCAGTGATGCAAAAGGAGAACCAGGAAGCACAACATACATATTCATGGAGGTTTGAGACACCATTTTTGTGCTGATGTCAGCAATAGCTATCCAGTAACCCAGGGAACTTTTTGCAATAATGAGACCAAGGAAAAGTTGAGTTACCTGATAGCTCAGACTCAGAGAGTCACACATTTGGAACAATGATCCCCAGCTTTCCTGACGTATTTAACATAGGGTAAACAGCTCAGCTTGCCCCTGCTACACCTTGGTCTGGCATGCCAAAATGACAAATGCGCCCTGTTCAAGAGCAAAACTCATTACAGTCATTCTTACAGGAATCTTTATCACATGAAAAGTAGTGTGGAAAGCAGTACAATCGTGACACCAGTAATTGTTATAAATAATATAGTTCCCCTGTAGGAAATGAAGCCTTGATGAAGGAAGGTATCGTGCATTGAAAATAGTGGGAATGAAGCAGATCTGTCCTGGCAAGACCATCAGCCCTATGTGAGCTATGGTGCAAATTCACTAAGCTTCTGTTTGGCTTTGGCTTCTGTGCTTCAGTTGGAAAAAATAATAGCTTTTAGATTATTATTCAGACTTCAGGATGTATCAGGTTTGAGTACCTATTATCTATATCTGTGATAAACCTATGTATTTACCTTAGATCTAGGCAAAAAAGGGCTATTTTCTAACACTCAGGGCCCTTTTTGTTATATAAAACATGCAAGGACATTCAAAGGGAGATATTCCTTAAAATGTTTAGGTTTAATTCTCAGTGTCAGGCAACTTCTGGTGCTCATTTTGTGCTTACCTTCCTGTCATACATCAGCAGGGAAACTCTGTCCTTCCTTATCGTATCTAAACCAGAAATTTAGTAACACTTCAATTCACATTTCAGTCTTATGACTAGTCTTTCGTTTTCAATTTTTCCCATTTGTACAGTTGACCTCTGGCTTCAGGAGTCAGTAGCGGGATGCATCTCCTTTATGCTGCAGTTAATGATGTTAACCATTTTTGTGTATTTGTTCTATATACTTGCTCTCAAAAAGACTGTGGTGGGTGTATTTATTTTTAGAAGTAAACAGTGACAAATATTCCCATATGGAGAATAATTAAAAAGTTGCTTCAGTTGAACCTTAAGTTTGACTCACAAGCAAATAGACTTTTTCCATACTTTGAACTTCTAAAGTGGAAAATTAGAAGACAATTTAAGATCGTACTGAAGAGGATTTTCAATGGCTATGTCTGCCAGATATTTAATTATCTGTGACTTTTCTCTGGGAAAACTTGAGGCTCCTGACTGGTCTACCTCTAAAGATATCTTCTTGCCTGGTCCTGTGCTGTATATATGGTGTGAAAATAATTCTGGTTTTCCCAGAGGTGCTTTGCTTAGGTCAGCCTGAATGTAGCTGTTCAACAGGCACCTGGCTCTGAGGAGCACTGCCTGGTAGCACATTTCTGTAAAGCCTTAAAGGCAGGGATGGATTCCACATGGAAACCCATGTACTAGAGAACACTGCTGTTTGAATGGCAAAACGAGCGAGGTTATTACTTTGAGGAAGCAATACAAGTTGGCACTACAGTGTGTCAGAGTAAGGTTAAGTGATCTAAAGACTGCAAGCCTGTTTAATTAAGTAAATAGACGATCAATCACAAAGAATAACAGTCTTAGATAATAGGTTTATAAGCCTTGCGATCTTGTTCCATGGATTCCAGTGCTGTCCTGTTTTCATTATGTAGAAATGAAGATTTTCACTTAGGAATCAATTCTCTGCAGGACAGTGGTTACAATTAGCAATTTAGGGAAAAACGCGGCCAGATGCTCAGAATAGGCTTGACACTTCATGTTAAGAGATAGATAGAGTATCACCAGTCCCAAGTGTGCCAAGATCGTGGATGATTTTGAAATTTTAAGTTCCAGAAGGTAACAAATATCCTCTGAACTTTACTTTGTATTCTGAATTCTGTAATTGCTTTATTTATATTTTCAGGCTTAAAGGTTGACGTTCACTTTATATGTTTTTAACCAAAAACTGAGCTTCTGCTATAATTGTGTAGCTCTTGTAGTTCAGTTGAAATTAAAACACTAAACTGCAGAGCCTCTGAGATATGATCATGAAGGCTAGTAAGACAGTGAGCTGCTAATAAATTCCAGGGAGGAGACACAACAATAAATTCAAGCTGATAGGAGCCATTTTTAATGGAGGTGCCTGAGATCTGATGTTAATTCTGAAGTCTTCTACTGATTTATTGTAATTTGTGTACAACTTACAAATGTTTCTCCCCTGCATCCCACAATGATGCCACCACTCCCGTGGCATTGTAAAAAATCAGACCTTAGACACACATCTGGTGATCACAAGATGGCAGAAAATTTGCCCTAGGGTATATGTTTACAAAAAGCATTAAAAATATGTGTAGATAATCCCTAGTAGGTGTTTGGTGTTTGTTTCAGTTTGGCTTTTCTACTTTTTTATCCAAAGAAGGGAACTTCCTATAATTTTTGGTTAGCCTTCTCTGCTGTTTATCTAGTCTTAGCCTAGTAATCAAAAAACTCTAAACTGCTTTGCTAAAGGTTAATCTTCCTGGTCCTGCTCCAAGCAGCATTGGAGAAGTACTTTTTATTTCTCTGTGGGACATAGTACCAGACCTGTAATATTGCTGGTTTAGTCAAAGCAGATCTTAAACTTCCCATCAGAGGTCTCTGAAACTCTTCTTTTTTCCTTCCTGCCTATGTCACATCTGCACTTCATCTCGTGGTCCTTAAACTATGGTTTGGGAAAGGGGACACAAACCTCCTCCCTACTGCAAATTGAGCAGGAAAGCTTTCTTTCTGAGGGCCCATGTGTCACTCCTATTATTAAATGTAGGGGTGACATTTCAAAATGCATGTCATGCTTCCTGGATAATTCTTGACTGGACCACTTACATAAACAGTTGCTGCCTAACATAAGGAATTATAAAAATGAGTCTTTGTCTTTTCTGAAATTTACATATAAAGTCTGATAAATGTGCATTTAAATCTCACCTCAATAATGGCACAAAGGCTGCAACTGTTTCACAAACTTAAAATTCTTGTAAGTAAAGAGTTTTTTGCTAAATTACAAAGCTGTTCAAAGTGCCAGTCTATAAAACACTGGGTAACCTAAACATTTTACTGTAAACCATTCAAATTGACTGTCCTACAAGTTCACCAGTCCTCTCTGGCACGGCTCACTTGATAGTTGTATGGGCTAAGCAGCCTGTCCAGCAATACCTCTGGAAAAACTTCCCATTTTTTCTCCTAGATCATAGCATATGGGATGGGGGCNATTTCAAAATGTAAGGAATACACTTCTCTAGAGACAATAAGGGCAGTAGGGGCAGCTTCTGTTTAATCTGAGTTGACTTTTCTCTCTTGTTGTACAGCACACTTGATCCTGAGAAAAGCTGAACTTTCATCCTCTCCCATTCCTGGCAGAATTAGTGGAAGGTATCCTATTGTATTGGGAGTGATTGTGAGCTTCAACTGTATTGCTCCAAATTAACTCAACTGGCACTGAAGACACTGCTGATCCCTGGTATCCCAGAAGGATTACATTGCTGTGCCCTCTTCATCTACTTTATATCTTGGACTAAGCCTCCAGTTTCATCTCTCAGTAAATATCTAAACTCCTATCTGCTGTGAAATGCAAGAAAATAAACATTGATCTACCTGAATCATGGCTTATTTTTACAGAATGATTGTTCTAAAATGGAAGGAAAGGCACTTTGCTTTTACCTTGATATTACCAATACCTGACTTTGGAAAGTCTTATTTCTCAGATCACCAGTCAAGCCTGAGTATCTCCCAAAGCAGGATGCTTGCAGGTAATCAAGAAATTAATTAGAATACTATTAGTGAAACATTCTAACTTTAACTTCTTTTCTGAAGTGAGAATTAAAACACAGAATTTTAGAGTCCTTTTTCAAGTATGTAAGTGGGAGAAAATATAAAAGACAAGTGTGTGGAAACAGGAAGACAAAACTTTATGAATATTTAGTATTTTATCTGTTCTTCCTCTGTCTTTCTAAGGTCCTGTTCGTCTTTCTGTATTTTGGGTACTTAGCATTCTAGGATAAGCTTTTTTAGGACTTATATCTGGGGGAAGAAGGAGGTTGCATTTTTGTCAGCTGATCCAGTTCCATGGCCGGTGTGCCATTTCTGAACTGAATCCTAAGCAGGAAGAAGCATCAAAACTTGAGACATTGCTAAAGTCTGTGGTAATCTCGGTTTTTGGAATCAAATCTCACCGGAGCTGATGAAGGGAAGGGGGAAGGGAAAAGAACATCTGCTCTAGTTTATACTTAATCATAGTCTAAATGTCTGCTCTTCTACAAGGCTCTTTTAGACTATTTCCCATGACATGGGTTATTCAGAAGTAGACAGCACAAAACACAATTTTAATTCCTAATTTATCCAGTCAGTCACTAAGTTTTCCAGTCTCTATTTTTAAAAACCTTCAACACTCTCACTAATTAGGAATGCCTTCTACCTCCTAGCTGTTAATGGGCACAAACATGGCCAATTTGAAATATGTCTAATCAGAGCACTGCCTGATTCTGTCCTCATAAAACAGCTATTATCCTAGGGGACAAATTATGTTTTCAGATGCACACACTCATCCCGTTCAGCAACAATTAGGAAGTCCATCCATTGGAGGAAAAATATATATTGCAATTAGCTGCACAGGTTGCATATTTATTCCTTTTTTCTCAACCTTTATTTATTTTGCAATTATTTATTTATTGTGGATTTGTTTTTATCATATTTTTTACTCTAGGAGTGCTATGTTCTTTAAGATGCTCTCCTTTATATTTATTCCTAAGCCTAAAAAGCACCTTGAAGAAACCCACTCTCTTTAAATACCTTTCACAGAACATACCCAGAGGAACTCAAGCTACTCTGCAGTTGCAAATTAATCTCAAAATAGCTGTGTTTATTGACAGTTAAAGTTCGATAATATCTGTTGTATGAACATAGACTGCAGGTTCTCTGACACAAAATTGTGCACCATCTCTTGCGGAGGTGCAGATTAAGCTTCATACACTGCTTAGGCAGAGAATAGAGGTGGCTTTTGCACTATCAGCCCATGGCTCCTGCACGTATTGTGCTTAAATGGCACTTTGCAGCAGCAGAAGGATGTATTTTGAAGGTAGGAGGAAGAAATAAAAGCATCAGGGCTCAGCTGTGGGGGGAGGTTGGGAAGGAGGGATTGGAGCATTCATGGTCCAAGCAAAGGTGCTGGAGGAACAAGTTGTTATCCCTAAGTTTAGAGAGTGGAGAGGAAAAGACAAGGTTGGCTCAAATGTTTTTTCGATCTACACTCATGCAAGAATCCTCATGTCACCTCTTGTCTCAGTGTCTTCTGCTCCTCTTTTGCTTGTTTGCTGAAGTTTATAATGCCTTTTCAGAGGAAGGGAATGAGTAAACCAGAGCTTGGAATTTTAAGTACTGGTAAGTCTGAAGCTGACTTCAAAATACTGTGCATTACTGTGACAAAAGTTGCTGAAAGTAAAGGGGAAACTGCCTATCAGTCAATGTGGAGCTATGTCCAGTGAAAACCGGAAAGCTGACTGTAAATCACTCTCCCCAAAGAATGCAACAAGTAACTAACACTTCACAGGCATTTAATTGCCATGTTTACTTCTGTCAAGCTTTTGCCCTGCTGTTTCCTAATACTAATTTACTTCTTGAATCCCCAAATTCAGCTTGCCAGTCAGTGTGTTATGCTCTCTCTTCAGTGCTGGATCCACAGGTAATTTGAGGGTCACAGCCAGGTTAAAGACAGTTGTATTTTAGCTTTGAAGGTGTTGGTAGATCAGATTAAGTAGCCGCTTTTATACAAACACCTGTTTCCAGAGACATCTGCAACTGGACCTAGCAGGCAATGTCCACAAGATAATGGACAAGCTCTATGACTGTTACCTAAGTGTATAATGTGTCTTGCAAAGTTGGAACAGAGGAACAAAATGTTTGTTAAATTCAGTGGGAGGAAAGGGGAGACATGCATGCTTACTAGGTAATCCTGCTCTGCCTTATAGGAATATTCCAGGATGTCTAAACAGTCCCATCCATAATGATCTTTTCCAAATTAATAACATTACCAAGAATTTCATGGAAGCCTTGCTGGTACTGTGAAAGATGTTAAATATATTGGTCTTCTGGTGATCTATATGCTAGACAAAAGATTTGCATTTTCTGATAGGCATATAAAATTGATTCTGCACCTTCATGCATCTGAATGCTTTCAAGTCTTTTTAATAAGTAAAATGCAGTCCATCCATCCCAAGACGGCTTGGTGTCTAGGCAGAACTGCTGCTACCTGGATGAATCAGTGACAGATCACACACAGTAACTATTCACAGTCTCTAGAGGAAGATTGGAGCAGCTGCTCTCTGCTTCATGCCTGCAAGAAAGAAATAGATTTGAATTGGCAAATGAGGAAAGACTGTGGTCTGAGCTGGTCTGGCATCTCAGCTCAGTGTTTGGAAGAGCTTTTTTGAGATGACTTATGGTGAGTCATAGCCTTTATTATCAGTATTGTTTGTCAGGAAAAGTTACCTGCATCCTGACAGGGAAGGAAGAACAGGCAAGCAAGTAGCAACAGCATTGAAATGCAAAGTGTATTTAGCATAAGCTGCCAGATAGTGAAATACTGCTCTGTTGTTGCTCCTGACTGCAATTCCACTTGCCATGAATTTGTGTTCTAGCTTGCAAATTGGCCTATTAGTCATATTTCTGCCAACACAAGAACACAGTTAATGCAGCTTGTATATACTATAGTTTTCTTTGCTCTTTAGGAATTACAGAATTTTTGGCCATTTCTACCAATTAATATTTGATCTTTTTTCCCCTCCATTACTTCAATATGTGACCCTAATTCTTCATGAACCAATGTATAAGCATGTTAATACTTGCAGATAGAAAAAGATTTTCTTAGAATTTTTGTTTAAGAAAACAGTTTCTTACTAGGAAAGAAATAATCTAAGTTACCTTTTTTTATGAGAAAACTGCCTGTGAACAGAGCTATTTATAGAATATCAAGAACAATTTGGCTAATAATCTATTTTCATTTGCTTGCAAGTAAAGCAGCTCAGAGGAAACTGCCTGAACTTTTGTCCTAATCCAAAGTTTAAAGAAAAATCTAGGTGATTTTTTATTCTGTTTTGTAGTTTCTGCTGGCTACAAATGTGCAGAGAGGTTTGCATCTTGTGGCTCATTACAGAACCCATTAAACCCATGGAAATCATGAAAAGCCTCTCGACTCAAGCAAGAGAACTCAGCAATTGCAGCAGGTACCAGCTCACACTGGAACTCCTGTGAATACTTACATTTATCATGACACAGACCAGCCATGGTGAAAAATGCTTTCTTTCCTTTGTTGATGATCCTAGGCTTTTCTGTGGAAAAGTCCAGTGTAAATTTTGCATCATATGCATGCTTAAAATCTTGTTAATCATCACTTCAGCTCAAGGATCAGGTATTTCTGCTTTCAGTCAGTTCTCAGTTCCCTCTGAGCTGGTATCTTAAGATGTCTCATGCTGCTTGATTAAGCATCTTAAGATTCTTAAGAATGCTTAAGATTTTTCTTGCTGCTACAAGGCCTTTAAAGTGCCTTGCACTTTCATTGTGATATATAACTGAGCAGAAAGAGACACTCAATTTCATAATTTAAAATAATTTTGATCTGGGTTTGAAACAAGAAATATTTAAAACTTGTGAGACAGATTCCTCTTCTAAGATTTCAAGTTCACTTCCATGAATGAAAAAAGCTTAAACATTATAGGGAATTATCTATATGAGGCATGGACTCCATCTTGCCCAGTTTCTGTATAAAAGTTAAATATCTGGTCTTTACTCATTATGGGCCTCCTTTGACAGATAATGGAGACAATGACACCTTCCTGCTAGAACAGAGGCCTTTGCGTAAATGAGGTATCTTTCACAGTCTAAGATAAAATGCTATATAAGGGTTCTTATTTCTCTCTGCTGATATAAGTTAGGTGGTAACTCCAATTAGACATTTAACTCTTAGCCCACATAAATTAACTGGGGTGAATCCACTCATGAATATTTGCATGTTCTATGTCTTGTTTTTAAATTGAAGTAGCAAACAAGGTGATTTGATATTGATTCTTGATTAGTCGGACATGATTTCTTTATCTGAGAATATGACTTTTCATTTTTGGCATGTCAGTGTGGAGGCTTTGAAGCAAAACAAAGAAAAGGGAGAAATTGTCCCTTTTGAGATGCCTCTTTTGTTTTCTTGCTTTGGTCATTCTTATTACAATTTTGGATGAAAATAAACCACAAAAACTTGTCCTTTTTGTGGGCTTAATAGCAAAATATTAAAAAATCATAATCTATCAAAATAAGATTAAAATTCTATAACTGTAATTAAACTAAATAAATTTGAGTATTGCATTCCTCCAGACTAAGATAACTGAGGTCTAATCAATGAATTGATGAATTAACCATAGTACATAATTAAGTGAGTAGTTATTCACCAGTGTTGGACAACAGTTAAGATTCACTTAATGAAAATCTTCTACATATAAGTGATTCTTCCAAATGATCAACTATAGAAATAAAAATGATGCAACCTACTTCCCTTACTGTCTTCTGTGTGGAAGAAGGAGCTCAATGCTCCTGTTCAGTATAGGATTTACACAGTTAACTCTTGTTCCTTGTGTCAGTATAGAACAAAGCTTACCTTTATTTTAAGGGTGGTGTGTCAGATTTCCTTTTTCCATAATTAATGTATGAAGTTAGAGTGACATGTGGAGTTGTGAAATGGTGTTTGCCAAGAACAAGGATCTTCTGGTGCATTTGCTGAATACACAAGAGCAGACTCATCTGCATTTCTACAGATACATTGGAGAATAACAGAAGAGTATTTATAGGCAGAGGTAATATGTTTATTAAACAATCTTGCTGGAAGAATGTGACAGCTTTCAGATGGACAAGACTCTTTCCAGATCTGAAGAAGAAATAAGGAATTTAAAAACCAGTGCTCAGAGGAACGCATTAGATGAGATGTATTCAAATGACAGCAGTTGGTACTTGGGGAAATGGAAGGAGCAGATAATGGGAGAGAGTAGAAAGGCATTTATTGCCTGCAGTAAAGAGACGTCCATAACTCAGGAACCTGCAACTCTCTGTATTCTCAAACCATGCTTGGTGACTATTTTCCCTGCACTCCTCATTCCTGTGTATCTTTATTATCTCAGAATGTCTTCAAAAAATAACTTTAACGGAAACAACAAAGATTCTGGCTTATTTGGATCAGATAAAGGATTGTCTTTAATGGTAAACAGATTTTACAGGAACAGCATTCCACAAAATTCAAAGTACTTTCAAAACAAAATTTACAACTCACATACACTAGTTTTTACCCAACCTATACCCTCTACCTCCAAATTTAACAATATGTAGTATACGCTTGTCCTGGTTTGAGGGACAGGTGTCTGCTAAGGAAGGCAGGAGCCTCCCTTGGAATGGAAAATGTAAACCCTTTCCCTCCAAATTACTGTAATTTTGAAATTAAGGGGTTCTCAGGCAAAGATATGGGAATAGGAATAACAGTTCTTTACTAGTATTTATAATAAAGCAAGCAAACAACAACTCCTATGGCACTAACAACAAACAGAATCAGGAACCCGGTCCCAGCCCTCTGGGCCTGCTGGCACTGTCCCCTTGGGTGCAGTGATGGTCACAGCCGGCAGGGGGCGCTGGTGGCGCTGGGTGGGCAGGGCAGGTGCGATGATTCCCCCGCGGCTGCAGGGGGCGCTGTGGCGCGAGCTCCAGCAGCACGTGGCAATGGCGGCTCGGCCGGGACGGGGAGGGGTGGAAGAGAGAGAGGCTTTGCTTCACAAACCCCCTGGGGCAGTCGGTCCCGGTGCCCCAGCAGGACTCTCGGAAACAGCAAGCTGGGACAGCAGGACATCTCAGCAGGCAGGGGGAGTGGGGCTGCAGCGCAGTGAAACCCAGAGCAGGGCCGAAGGAGCGGCAGGGGCGAGGCAGGGGCAGCCCGGCTCCCAGCAGGGCAGGGAGAGGCGAGCTCAGGATCCTGGGCACCCGAGCAGATGGCAATGGGTCCCCCCTTTAGTGAGGTTGGTGTTAATAAGAACCCAGAGCAGGGCCGAAGGAGCGGCAGGGGCGAGGCAGGGGCAGCCCGGCTCCCAGCAGGGCAGGGAGAGGCGAGCTCAGGATCCTGGGCACCCGAGCAGATGGCAATGGGTCCCCCCTTTAGTGAGGTTGGTGTTAATAAGAACCCAGAGCAGGGCCGAAGGAGCGGCAGGGGCGAGGCAGGGGCAGCCCGGCTCCCAGCAGGGCAGGGAGAGGCGAGCTCAGGATCCTGGGCACCCGAGCAGATGGCAATGGGTCCCCCCTTTAGTGAGGTTGGTGTTAATAAGAACCCAGAGCAGGGCCGAAGGAGCGGCAGGGGCGAGGCAGGGGCAGCCCGGCTCCCAGCAGGGCAGGGAGAGGCGAGCTCAGGATCCTGGGCACCCGAGCAGATGGCAATGGGTCCCCCCTTTAGTGAGGTTGGTGTTAATAAGAACCCAGAGCAGGGCCGAAGGAGCGGCAGGGGCGAGGCAGGGGCAGCCCGGCTCCCAGCAGGGCAGGGAGAGGCGAGCTCAGGATCCTGGGCACCCGAGCAGATGGCAATGGGTCCCCCCTTTAGTGAGGTCGGTGTTAATAAGGTCCCAGATCAGTGGCTGCTCTCACAAGCAGAGGCTCACCCCATGGCAGAAGAAGCAGCTCTGGGCGGGGGTCCAGCGGCAGCAATGAACTCCTTTCCCCAAGCAACACCTCCAAGCGTCCTCCTCGGAAGCCGAGAGCGAGAGACAGAGCAGCTGCTCCAGCCCCGCCTTTCATCAGCCCAATTCTCGAGATATCTCCATCCCTCTGAGAGAAACTCCCAGATAAGAGAACAGCAACCAGATGCCTTTCTCCCCTGAGCTTGGCCACTTTTGTTCTTCTTAAGTACCCAGTCGTTAGTATTTCCTAGCAACTTATGGGAAAAAATTCTATACGTAAAAAGAAACAATTGGAAACAAAAGGAAAGAAAACCTAACCCCCAACAATGCTTTAAAAACCTATTTAAGGGAATAAAAAAGTTATAATTAATTTAAATAGGATCAAGACATATTATTCAATGAAATAGAATATATTTTATGGGTATCCAAGTGATACATTCCTCCTTAGCCATTTTAAAACTATGGAAAGGATACTAGTGATTGGAAGAAAAAATCATTTAAAATAATGTCTAGTTATATTTCTTGTATTTAAAAAGAGGAAATCTGTCAATAACATGTAAAAATTATGGATAATAATTATTGTACTGTCTTTTTCCTGGGTACTTAGTTTGTAATATTATTTGATATTTGAAAGTGAAAGTTTTTTCATCTTCAAATGCCAATGAAATAATTATTCAGGTTTACATTCAGAAGAAGTTATTCCCTGCATAACCCTACCAGAATCAAGTATGGAATGAATTTCACTGATTTCTTTTTGTAAAGAATAATTTTAATTTGCATTTACACAGTGCTTGATATCAAAGGATCTCAAAGGATATGACTGTTAATTAAATTTCATGACTGGTCCCTGTGGAAGATATGCCTAGCACTATCATTTAAACTTTTATTGTATTATTAAAATCTTGGCATTCCTTCTCACCATTGTCTTTCCATGGAAAATGCTGAGATGAATTTGGTGTGAAGTTTGTTTTTGTCAGTTCTACCTCAGTGATGACAGTCAATAAAGACTGATAAACTTCTTAGGTGTCATGGCCCATGCAACGGAATGTTCATTTTAGAGTTAGGGAGTATTTTAGGACTCATTATAAACTTCTTGAAAACTGAACAACCTAAAAAATTCCAGGAAATACTGAGCCAAAGAATGGTTATTGAGATCTTGTTTCTTAGCCCCTTACTTAAAGATGCAGGACATATTCCCTTCATGGGGGTTACATAGTTCTAAGTCCTAGAAAACAGGTCTGCACCTCCATTTGAGACATACTTCTAAAATCAGGGCCTGTAGAGGAAGATAATACTGCCCTTCTTTCCACTGTTAATTCTCTTGCAACAGTAACCTTGATTTTGGATTTAGGCACCTAAATTTCACCCACATCCGACTTACACTATTACTAGCTTTTTTTTGGAGCTTACTTGTTGACACTAAGCAAATGTAGCACATCAAATCTTCCCCTTTTAGAAAATCAGAGGAAAAAAGTGTATGAGGAGTATAGCTCAACACCCCAACAAATTACCCAGGGAGATCGCACAATTTCTCTCTTTGGAAGTTTTCAGGAGGAGATTAGCCATATCCATGATACCTGATCTCATGTTGGAAACTGACCCCTTCCAAGTAAGACAGTGGTCTAGGTGGCTTCATAATTTCCCTTACAACTGAGATGATTATGCTTCTTGCACATTCTTATGATCTTGCCATGTGGATATCTGGTATGGGTACTCTGGCAGAAACCAGTAATGCATATGTCAACCCAGCAACACATCTATCAAAAACCGGATTGATTTTTGGGGATTATTATTGCTCAGATTTATTTGGATTTATCTTGCATTCAGCTTCTTAATAGTTTTGTCTGCTTCTTCTGGGCTCTACCTTCTTATTTATCTCCAACAAGAGAGGCTAAGTCAGGGAATGCTGGTTCATTAGAGACTCATTGGCACTGTTGTAAATACAAACCAGAAAACTCAGCTCTCCATCCTCATGGTGGGTGTCTGCACTGAACATCAGCTTTTCTAATAAGACCTGTTCTGGACTGCACAAGAATGCAGCAGAGCACAGTTATGGAAATTAGAGCTCTGCCTCTTGGCAGAAGCCAGTGTGTAATCCCAAGGTTTATGTGCAATGGTCAATGTCCAGTAGTCAGTGCTAGTCACAATCACCACTCACAAGTGATAGGGTAGTTATTCTTTCTAAGCATTTAAGAAGGAGTAAAGTAATATAAAATGCTTCCACTTTGGCTGCAACTGTACAGCAAATATCAGTAAAGAACTCTTTTGTCTAAAGTTTTGTAATTCGCTGCCCACAGGAGGCTCCAGTAGGCTTGCAAGACTTTTCAGGGATCGAGGGTGGTCCACTGTTGCGGCGCGGGCGCAGGCTGTTCGACACCGCAACCTTCCTGCAAACGTCTCCAGCAGGGAAGGTGCTCCAGTTGGGCGCAGAAGGCACACCACACTCACACGCACAGCTGGTGGAAATAAGGCTATGGAGGCAGGAGGAGTCTTCCATATGGGTTCCCAGCGGCGTTTATGAGAGGCAGAGGTCCATGCCTACACAGCGACGGACCTCAGCACACATCCACACACTGGAAGGGTGCAGGGACAAAGACAAGGAGAGGGGAGGGTCCTGGGTTTAAGTATGGGTACGAATGGGGGAGGAGTCAAGCGGCAGGGACCGATCAGCAGGAAGGGTAGGTGGGAGGACAAGTACACACCAATGGGGAAGCAGGCTGGGGAGATCAGACAGAGGGGTGAACCAATGGGGAAACACAGAACTGAGAACTCACTGGAAACTAATCTTGTATTGTAATGTGGGGGGTGAGCTGGCCAACGGGCCGACTACCACTGGGGGTTACAGGATACAGAACATGGCCATACAAGGCAAACAGGGGGCGTGTAACTGGGGTAACTGACATCTGGTCCTTGGACTTCCATGGGAGAAGCCAAAGCCTAGGGGGCGCCCTCCCAGGACATCCACAATCCACCATTTGTCTGCCGTCCACAGTCTACCATCCTGGTTGAAACTTAAGAGAGGGCATGGGTTTTCTGGAGGTGATGCAACTGCTCAGTCACTGGCAGTTCAAAACAATATGAAGATAAATGGAGTGTATATGTGCATACATATGTATATGCAAACACAGCAAAAATATTTTTATTATGGTTAAAACCATAGGACACGGTAAATTTTGTTCTACTGTTTTCTTACATTGATTGTATTACTAAAATTTACTGCCTGGGTAACCACAGGTTGATATTAATCTCAACTAACTACAGGCAACTGATTTCAAGCTCTTTTTCTTCTATGAGTAATGAGAGGAAACTGGGCACCATAAAACCGTGTGTCATGCATTAAACATCTAAGATAGATGCTGGATACAGGAGACGAATCCTAACCAGAACCTTCCCACTTCAGCTTAGTTGCCATTAATGTCATTACTTTCTTAAGAAATTCTTCCAGAAAGTAAACATTCCAGCTTCCAAAAATTTTGAAATTTAAAAAGTGGTGTAATGACTTCTTCTTTCTTCTGTGCGGTAACTTACATGATCTTAGTGGATTACGTCATAAGAGTTATGAAAGGTATCTCCACCCATGGCAGGGAGTTGGAACTAGATGATCATTAAGGTACTTTCCACCATTCCAAACCATTCTGTGATTTTTTGACCTTCTTTTTCCAGGGATCTACCATGAATAGTTATTTCTATTTCATTTTTCTTTTTCTTTTTTTTTTTTTTTTTTTTTTTTCTCTTCCCTTTTTTTTTTTTTTTTTGGAATCCTCATTTCAGTGCAGATATCAAGTAAGAAGCAGAAGTTGATCCCTGTTTTCAGGAATAAATAAATATTAACTAAGATATTAAATATTGATAAGTTCAAAATCAATGCAAATATCAAGGAAAAATACATTTTGCTGTACACTAAAACAAGACATAAACCCAGTATTTTTACCCTGGTATATGTGCAGATATTGCTAAATTCACTCAACTGTGTGCATTTGAAGATAAAGCCTGATGAGTTATGCTTTGCTACATATATTGACCACCATAATCATATTTCTGTGTTGATGCATCTAATTTGAACTTCCTACTTAAATTAATGAGTTGCTTTACTTATTTTTCTAAATGAAAATTCTAAAGAAGAGGTGAAATTAATAAACCTGAAAAAGAAAAAATGGCCCTTCTCTTCTGTAAAGGCAGCATTAAATTTGACAAAGTTCATTTTTATGAATTAGGATTGAGTGCAGTATCATGACTAGAGAAAAGTATTTCCAGAACATGTTATTAACCATTATTCATGAGCTGAAAGAGGAGAGATAGTTTCAGCTGGTTTCAGCCAGTCAAGAAATATGCTTCCTATGTGTAATAATACTAAGTATTTCACAATAAATTTTATTTATATGTCATCTTTACCATTATTTTAAAATTTATTTTCTTTATTAATTTCTCCATATCCATACTTTCTGGGGCTTTGCTTACTGGAAAAGATTCAATAATTGTGAATAAAATACAGGTATTGGAAATATGATGCATGGGAAAATATGCATCATTTAGGAAGATAAGCATGAAACACACTATAAGATGACTTTGGCAAAGACAAAGTAAAACTTGAGCAAAGTTAAATTCTAACCATTCTGTTCAAAATGTCCTGATTCATCCAAGATAAACAGTTGCAGACTTAGGGGAAAAGGCTTAAGTCCTTTTATATTTAGAACTTTACCCATATCTCAGAATTAGCCTTCTTGTTTTTGGAGAAAGTACGTCACATTTGTCAGGAACAGCATTTATACCAGAGGTGTTCAGCCACAGGAAGCCCAGAGGAGAGCCCAAACCAACCAGTATATAATATGGATACGGCACTTTTGCCTATATTCTGCCTACAGGAGAGTCTGAATACTGGCTCCCTCCTCTGAGCCTCTTTCCTCTATCCTGGTCATCAGGAATAGGGTCAGGCTCAATAGGAGATCAGTTTGGTTGAACAGGGATTCCTGATGGAGGTCAAATTCATAAGGGAAACTCAGATGGAAGCTTTGTCAGAAAATAAAAATGAGGTTAGGCTACCAAGAAATAATTTATGGCAGTGATTCTTCAAGTGATAAATACTAGGGCTATACTGGGATCCTTTCAGAACAACAAAGGTTGAGAGAAAATTCTTATTATATGTAGTTTTGCTCTATTTTTGAGTATGTCCAGGTTTGGGACTCAACTACATGTTCAGGAACCTAGACCACAAGATGAATGAAAAGAGGGAGATGACTTTTCTCAGCTGGAGAAGAGACTAGAAAGGGGGTCTGATTGTTCTCTTCACCTACCTGAAGAGAATTATAGAAAAGATGGAACCAGATTCTGTCAGTGGTTCATGATGAACAGTCAAGAACAAACAACCGCAAAGCGTAATAAAGGAAATTCCCACTAGGCATAAGGGAATAGCTCTACAGACTGAATGTGACAGAGCCCATAGTGGCTGTGAAATCTCCATCTTTGGAAAGATTGCAAACTGGTCTGGAGAAGTCACTGAGCAGCCTAATCAGACTCCATGCCTTGATCAGGAGTTTGGATCATGTAGTCTCCCAACTTTTTATTTTCTCATTCTATACCATCCAGCTTCTGATCAAGATATTAATTCCTACCAATTTTTCACTCCTAAAAGTGTACTGTTACTGACTTTCAGTTAGTGTTTGGGTGGTCTAAAAAAGTAATTCATCAATCTCAAAAGGAGCAAGAACATAAGCCAGGTTGTGAGATAATAAAAGGAATACTGAAGTGCGAGAAACTTCAGGTTTCTCCAGTGGATGGAAACCTTATGTGTGAAATTTAAACTGTGGATCATATAATTGGGATGACTTTCTGTTATTTCAATGGATTTAAAATTTGTGCATCAGAGACGGTGTCACTGGGGTACAGACACATTATCAACGAAGCCCCATGGCTCTAGGTTTTTGCTGGAAGAAAAGTCAATAGTGACACAAGGACCTGGGACCAAAGAGGCAAAAATGGTACCATTTTCCCTGTGTAAATTATGGATACTCCAGTTGGGAAAAGAACAGGCAGGCAAGTTCTGAGCATGTATGAAGATTTTTAAACATCAGTGGAATGGAGAAATTGTGAAAGGAGCTAGCAGTATCTGTAACTGGCCAGGGAAAGAGTCATGCTAAGGATAGGCAGCCTGAAAAGTGAAATGTGATACAGATTTGCCAAGGGAGGAGTTTGGAACAAGAACTGGAAAAAAATTTAAATAAGAGTGTCAATCTTCATAGCAAAGGCTCTGTTTATCACTTCATGACAAATGAAGTACAGATCTGGTGAATATACCAATCCTCCTCCATCAACAGAAGTGCACGAAACATACTTGGATGAATTTTCTCATCCCGTTCTTAAGTCTTTGATACAGGTTGTGTTTAAATTAAGTTATACATGTATTCAGCTCTGGAGCCTCATAACAAAAGTACATGGACCACTTGGACCAAGTCCAGAAGAGGGCCATAAGGATGATCAGAGGGATGCTGATTTCCTCTTGTATGAGGAAAGGCTGAGAGAGTTGGGGTTGTTCAGCCTGGAGAGGAGAAACCTTCAAGGAGACCTTATAGTACCTCCCTGTATCTACAAGGAGCTACAAGAAACCTGGAGAGGGACTTCTAAAAAGGGCATCTAGTGATGGGACAAGGGCTAATGGCTTTTAACTGAAAAAGAGTATATTTAGATTAGCTGTTAGGAAGAAATTCTTTACTCTGAGGGTGGTGCAAGTCACACAGAGGAGATGTGCATGCCCCATTCCTTTCTGCATTTTCAAATTCTAATTCTCAAGTCATACCAGCTGCAAAGCAGGTGGCAGGAGAGAGCAGTCTGTGGCAATACTAATGGTGATGCCTTGTTTATTAGATGTTGAAATGCCTTTTCCATCCTGAGAGAGGTTGTATTTTATATTTGAAGGATATGGAAGTTTGTATCGTGTCATAATTTTTACACTGTACTAGAGCAATCCAGAGATTTTTTTTTTTTTTTAATTCATGGTACCTTTTATTAAAAAAAAAAATCTTATTGAAGTCTTGATATTGGGAAATTTTTGTGGCTGTTCCCCAGGTGAAGTGGATGCCACAGAAAGACTAATGTGCTCTAGAGTTTCTGCATCTGTCGCTTTTCTATGTGGGTTTTTCTGTGAATGTTCTCATGATGCTAGAGAGAAGTGCCAAGGAGGGAGACTTTTTCTGTGCAGTCACTTTTTAATCTGGGCATTGCACTCCCCAGTTCACAATGCATGGATGTAAAAGGGTGAATTCTTCACAAACATAAAATTATCAAAATGTTCCTTATTTTGGAATATGGAACGTAGCCACAGGCTACCTTTGTTTTATCAGTGTTTCCTCCTTTTTCAAAGTTGAATTTCAAAAAAAAGACCTGAAACTGTGAAATCACTTCTTTGGTTTGTTTCCTAGCTTCCTCTGTCTGAATAAACATGTCAGTCTCAGATCCTCTATATTTCATAGGCCTGGGAAAAGAACAAATAAAAGACGTTTTTCTCCTCTCTCATCAACTTCCTCTGTTTTCTTGAGTCCTAGTCCACAGGGTCTGTTTGGAAGGAAATTAAGAGTCTTGATATCAGCTTTTTAAAGAACTGAACCTTTTTAAACTAAATGTTCCCCAGGCTTCATGCAGAAAACATTTTACCTTAGCACAAAACTAACTGAGATCAGTGCTTGGCATCATGATGATAGAATCATAAAATGCTTTGGATTGGAAGGAACCTTAGAAGATCATCCATCTTCTCTGCCATGAACAGGGCCACCTTCCACTAGACCAGGTGCTCAGAGCATCTTCCAACCTGGTGTTGAACAATTCCAGGGATGGGGCAGCCATCACTTCTCTGGGCAGCCTGTGCCAGTGTCTCATCACTTTCATAGTGAAGAAATAAAAGTATATTTTATTAAGTGATACCTAAATTAATTCCAGTGGTGTTAATTTTATTTTCTCACAAGCCCAGAGGAGAGGTAAAAAAATGGGAAAATGAGAGATAATTCAGATATGTAGACATTTGTGGTCTGGCTTTCTTGGTGATTGATTTCTCTATGCATTTTCCAGGTTCAAATTGAGTATTCTGGTCAATGTCATTCTTTCATGCAGCAGCGCATTTTTTCATGAATTATATATTTGCACAAAGTACCTATGAGTCATGACTGGTGTGCTTAGTAGTCAGGTGCTTCTTTTTCCTATAAACTGGATAATATGTAAATGAAACAAAGACTGCAAAATTTCGTCATCAATCTGTTTGGTTGTAGTTTATGGCTCCTCTACTATTCATGTGTATTTTCTCTTTGCTGTTTTTTTCCTCATCCTCTTGTGTGCCGGTTTTATTATATCAGGTTCCCTTTCCAAGTCCTTATGCAGCACTATTAAGCTTTCAGTTCAGAACTGCTTACACAGGCAAAACTTGATTTCACATAGAGATTTCCTTCAGTGAGACACATTCACAGTACTTCATTTTCCCCTGCAATAAGTTAGAGGGGGAAATGGAAGAGTTTAATTTCTTTTAAGAGAAGTGACTCTAAGACAATATGATTAGCAACTTACAGAACACACTTAACACCGTAATAGAATATTTTTACACCAAAAGGTATCTGTGTCCATTAACAAATATTAACTGACTTGTTCCCTTTCCAAATCCATGTGTTGACTTTGTACTTCTGTTAATTTTGTTTCCACTGTAAATGTAAAATATAGTTCGTGCTGTAGAAGCTCTAATTAACACTTGATGTTGAGACTACAGGCCTTGTTTCTTTTCTTTAATGTCTTTTAATGTTCACTATAGTTTCAAGTTCGTAAGTGCCTTTTTTTGCTTCTGCCTGTAAAACTCACTTCATGTCAAATGATATATATATATATTAGAAACTGAAAGAAACAGCATACAATCTGAAACAAGAAAACTTGATGTCAACATGGGATAAGAGCAGCTTTCAGCAAAGAGGATCTTTTTTTCATTTTGATGCCTATAACCTGAGGAACTGCAAAGAAGTTGAAAATCCACATTTTTAAGTCCACACTTGCATGTTCAGTATGTTCAATGCTGACAGTGGACTGGAACTAGCAGATGTTCCAGGGTTGTGTCTCGTAAATCTTTAGCAGAGCGATATAAGACAAATAGCATAAAGGATGGGATCTTATTCTAGCTTCTGAAGTGTGGAAATCCATGTGTCCCACAATGTTTTGATAACTCAGTGGTCTCCATAAGAGGCTGATTCTAGGCTTTAGAAAACCCTTATAGCAGAAAACCCAATCTTTTTTATCAGCTTAGTATTTCCTACTCCGTAATATAAGATTCATTGTTATAAGACAAGGGTGACGAAGTAGCTGAAGCTACTTTGGTGTTCTGTGTTTAGAATTCCATGCAGAAACAGTTTTGGTAAATAGATGCAGGAATTGCGAACTTCAGAGTGAAAGATTCTCCCAAAGTGACTTCCCCTATTACTAAAGTATAACCTAAACAAATTTTGTTTTGATGTGTTATGTTTGCATATTTTTCTTTTCAACTTACATATCCTGCTGATAGACCTGAATCAAACTATTAAATTTCCCTTTGCTTCAGAGGGCACAGGTGGCACCTGAAGACTGCAGGTCATCCTGCCAGAGGAGGTGTGTACCCTGAAGCTTTTGTGTCACAGATGGACAATAGCTCTTCCCTCTCCTTCCCAGTGAAACAGCACAGCATTGCCTCCTGTTGCCCAAAGAACAAACAAATGTTCTTCTGCGCATTCTATTCTTCTTTGTACTTGAATTAAAAATCAGTTGAAGTTGCTTGACTGGCAGCAACTTCAAGACAAGACCATCTTGCTGGCCATAAAACAGCATGTGGAATGCTATTGGAAGTCCCTCCACCCCACTGTGAGCCTTTCTGAGAAGCTCCTTTACTGGTTCCCTACATTAAGACTGCCAATTATTTTTCCAGTAAAGGCTAGTTTTAGTGTTACCTCCTGTAAAGGAAAGCCACGAGACTCCTTTCAATGAGCCATTGAGCAGGCTTTAGGCACCTTCCTTTCCTGTCACTGTCAATAGGAGCTGACTCCAGTTATGGCCTAAGTTGCTGTCATTCAGACGTTACTGACTGTGTCCCAGGCACTCCTTGTGGTTACTGAGGTGTCATTCGGTTCCAAGGGAACCCGAGGCTCATCTATCACTTTGATATTGCTCTGTTATAATTGCACAGATGACTCATTGCGGACTATAACAGTCTTCCAAGACAGTTAATGGGAACAATAAGGACTAAAAGATAGTGGCTGCTGCTCACTCAGTGGAAAAGTTTCACTTTGTTATGTGGGGTAGGACACTGTGTTCTGGCTGCCACCTATTCTTGATATGAAAACCTAGGTATTCAACCAGGGTAGACCAATGAACAGGGATTGGGATGGATCTCAGCTCCTGAAATCCAGAACTGGATTCCAACAAAACTTTGCCCGTGATACACTTATTCTCGCTAAATCTTTTCCTTTGGAGCTACTTCCTAAGCTTTCTAAACTCCATACACTTACATGCAGACATCCATCTTAAGTCCTACCTGCTCCCAGATATGTTTAGAAAGGTGTGGGGCCCATTAAATCATTTAAACACTCTGTGCAAGTGGTTAATATAGGAATTGTTTGTTAGGTACTGGAGCTTATATGAAGAGTCATCTGTCTGGTAGGCCTAAAAATTAGAGAAATTCAGATACGTTCCTGTATGAAGAAATTCCTATTGCTTAGTATCTGGCTTCTGCTGACTACCTGGATATTGCAGATTGCTTTTCTAAAGTATTCTGTTTATAATAACAGCGACCTTAGGGTTTCCCATTGGTGACAGGCATATAAAGTATTTGTGCTATGATATCCAACTTAAAGACAAGTAAAACCATGGTGAGGCTTGCTCTGAAGTCTACTTCTCTTCCCAAATCAATCGAGCTGATACAGCCACAGGAAAATATGGTGCATAGAACTGTGGAAGAATATGTATTATCTCTGAGATCCTAAACAATTAAATGTATCAGTTAGGCTATTGAAGAACGTATCCCTGAGGCAGTCTATCACTTTTTCTTCTATTGATGTGATGACTTTTACTTCAGGCTGATGGTTGGGAAGCCTGAAGAAATGATAGTGCAATAGCTGCTTGTCTCTCTCTTCAGTGGGTCTTTCAGGATGGCTGAACAAAGGCTTGTCACAAGGAAAATGAAACTTTCAAGAGTTCTTGTTATTAGAAAATGTGAGAATAAAATTAAACCAAAGACTTAAAAAAAGTTACCTCTTAACTGACTGGAGCTGCAGCAACTTAATTTTTCTCCATGTTGCATGTTGAAAAGTACCCAAAGAGTTAATGTACCTTTTTCAAAGATTATAGGCAAAGTTTTAACACTTTTTCCTTATTCAGTCTGCTAAAACATTCACCTGAAACTCATTCTTTCAACTTGTTATATCTCCCTGCCTTGCAATTAGTTCAGTACATTTTTCCTGCTAATTTTGTATTGTCTCTCTTTACTGAAATGTGAAAGAAACCTATCAGCACAAACAATTATTGTAGCTTTTCCGTTCAACTTCAGAACGTAATTGTTATTCTTTTGATTTATTTGGGTGCTATGGAAACTGTTAATTGACTTTTAATTAATAGCCAAGCTAGATACAGCTGAATATTGTTTAACCGGTATATATACCTTTACGATTTACAAACCACCACTAACCCAATTCAAACTGTGCTTGAGCATGCTAAAGATTATGCAGAGTTATTCAGATAAAGGAAAGCTAAGAAGGGCAAAAGTAGCAGTCATATGCTTCCTGGGAACTTATCAAACAGAAACAAAGTTTATTAAAAAAAACCCCAAGGTTATTCCTTTGCCCAGGCTAATCTGTTGTGCTCTGACAGATCAAAAATTGAAGGTTCAAATACAGTTTTGGAATAGAGAACTGCTGTGAGCCATGAATTTGCAAAAGTGGAGCTGGCAAAGAGGGGCTGGGCTTAGCTTCAAATGTGTGTTTTTAGACTACCTTCCTCACCTTCAGTTGCTTCTTTAAAACTGTATCTGTAGCCATGGAATTTTTGCATAAAGGACATTGCTTCAAAGCTTTGTATAATTTATGTTCCTTTCCCTCTGATCTTTCTGTTGGCTGCTTACAAGAAAATCCATAATAAATTATCACTGGACTAACCAGGAAAAGGCAAGGATGCCAAAGTTGAATTTTGAAGTTTACAGTCTCTCCTATATTTCATCCTTATATTCAGTGACCTCGAATAATTTAATTTTCTTATAGACCATGTACCAAACTGTATCCACAAAGCAATTATAGAAATACTTTTGCATTCAGAAGCTGTCAACCTTTGTTCAGGATGCTGGATCCCGACTTCCAGATAAATTTATTTGCGTAAGCCTCCTCCCTCCTGCTTTTTTATTTCAGAAGCCATCAGACATGGGTAAATGGGTAAAGCAAGGGCTCTCAAGTTTTGGCCACGTGATGACCACTCAACCTGTTATGTGATGGGCTTGAGTAGAGTCACCTGACCAATTTGATGGAAAGAGCTTAGTCACCTCGATTTAAAGAGCTTCTCATGACTAATGGCAATGGAATTGTTGTGCATCAAGAGCACAAAGTTACACAACCCCATGTTAATTTGTTTTGAAGCTGCAAAATGAAGTACTTCTGAATAGTGTTTGTCACAGGCAAATGCTCTCTGTTAGTACAGTTACTCAGGCAGAGCAGACTGAATTTGCAAGAGAAATTTATGAGAGCTCTACTCCCATTTAAAGAATCTCAGTGGATGACTAGAAATTCTTTGCATTTGGGAACCTCTCCCTCTAAGTTGTGCATGGCCGTAGGGTGGCTCAGCGGCACGACGCAGGACCAAGAACTCTAGATCACACACACTTCCTGTGTTCTCTTTTCTTCAACTATATAGCTTCCCTTTCATCTTTAGGTCTAGTCCAGTATTTCAAATGTGGGTTTGTTCATGGAATTCTTAGGAACTTAAAAGAGTCTGAGCAGTATTTGTGGAGTCCAGTGTAGTATATCATGCCTTGAAAAGTCATTCTGATGACTGTAGAAATTCATTTTTCAACCTTCATGGAAAGGGAAATCAGATGTATTAACTTTTATGAAATGATCAGAGTTTCTTTGATGGTATCATTTCAGATGTGTTTGTTATTATCAAAAAAATCAGAATAACTAGTTGATTTCTTGTATTTTCTACACTATTTTAAATGCTTTCATTATATAGGTCAGGTAAATCTGCTAGTGAATGAATATTAATATAACTCGATGTCATTTTTTGGGGTGTGAATTTTGATTTCATGACATGCCAATTTCCCCAGAATTACTCTCAATTTAAATTGGTGAAAAAGGAAACCAGAATGAGTCAAAAGTTTTTATGAATCGAAGAGATTTTCTTTGATTTTAATGGGACACGCTTATATATTCATAGGCAGAATTGGTTGTGCAGCAATCATCTGGCATTTTGCAGCTCTCACACTACTTGAATACAGAAAATGAGAAAGAAGTTTCTGAAACTCAAATACGTCTCATTACTAAGTGATGCATGAACACTCTCGTGTGCACAGCCTGCAGCTCCTAGGAGATATGAAAAATTAAGAATGGCATAAAATTAACACAGAGCTTGCTGTTCCTGTATCTCTTAGGATGTAATTTAATGATTAATTCCTCTGAGAATAGGCTGTGTCAACTGATCAAGGCAAATGAAAGCTGTTGAGTGTCTAATACCTGCAGTGATGGTTGGAAAAGTGGATGAAGCCAAAAAGTCTTAAGTACCAGAAGTAAAACTTGTATTACATTAAGAGACACTCTTTCTACTTCAGTCAAAGGAAGTCTAGTGTGCCTGTGGAAAACAGGAAACACAGTCACTGCAAACAGGTATCTTGTGTAACCCAGGTTAAGTCTATAGGGTGTGATGGGACACCAAACTCTGTCGAGTATGCCCCTATGTCTTATCCATTATTTCCTGTGTGAACACAGTTTTCTGTACCTGTCCCAGTATATCTTCTCTTTACCTTGTTTCTGAGAGCCTGGAATTGTCTATTTGCACTTAAAGCCGTATATCATAAGGATCTCGATATCTAAATATCTTTCATGGATATGATGAGAGACACACAGCAAGTAACTCAACTTTCCTGTCTAGAAATACCTGTATGTTGTATTGTGTTTGTACAGCACACTGCTGTTTAAAGAATTTCTTGTTCAGTAAACTTTCATATACTGTGTCATCATGATGCATATTGATTTGAAATCCTAAAAAATTAAGCATAGTGATGGCCCTCATTTAATAAAAAACCTCAAAAAACCAAAGCCCAACAAAATAAGGGGAGGTTCAAATGTGGCATTAGGAAGCATTTCTTTACTGCAAGGGTGGATAAACACTGGAACAGACTTCCTGGAGAGGTGATAGATCCTCAAGCCTGTTGGTCATTAAGAAGCATTTGAACAGTGGGCATGAACATATGCTTTTATTTTTGATCAGCCCTGAAGTAGTCAGGCTCTTGGACCAGATGACTGTTGTAGGTCCCTTGCAACTGGAATTATTCTATTCCATTCTATTCTATAAATGTCATACAAGGTCAGATTTTTGCTGCCAACTGCTGATCTGAGAGCTCTTGGTGAATCTTCATCAGGGAATTTTCTTGACTGATATTGCATTATTGGTCACTGTTGCTCTTGTCCTTTATTAGTTTGTCTCTGTCAGTTGATGTTACTCTGCATCTCCAGCTGCTTATGTCTCATTCCACTGTTTTCTATTTTTCTTCTGTGATCTTTATAGTTTTAAATTTCACTGATCCACATTTCACAATTTTCCATTTATTTCATGGACCATTACTTGCATAAATTTTCAAATGATCCTATGGATTAAAATTTATCTTGGATGAAGATTGGCAGTAAACCATACTCATTCAGTAAGCATTATCAAATATTATCAATTTATAGCATTCCTTTTTTTCTGAAAAAGTCTTCCTTGCTTTTAGACCTTTAATAAAAAACTGCATTCCTTATGCTTAGGAGAGTGAGGGTCAATTTAAAATGAACTGTAAAGATAAAATAGAATTAAGAGCAGAAAATGTACAAGACCTTTTGCTGAAGAATATATACTCACAGGAGCAAAATGTAGAGGACAATGTGTTGTGGTATATAATTATCTCATGAAAAACCTCTTCTGCTTAGAAATGGCATCCTGTTGATGTTAGCTTTGTCAAAAATACTGAGATTTCTCCTAAATTGGGCAACCTACTGAGAAAGCAGAAAGGATTGCCTGATGCATGTCTCCTTCTTGCTACAAGAACATTGTTCAACTATAATAAGCATTTAGATGTCCTTTATAATGGAATTATCAGAGAAAATCAAAATATCCTTCCTTGAGCTCAGAGACCTCATCAGCTGTAAGCTGAAAGCTTGTTTGGCTTTTATATTTGGCTACACATATAAATCAAGATAAAACTCCCTGATCTCATGGGATGGACAGCACCACAGCAGCACTATACGGTCCTTTGTGAACTTGGTTGGTTTTTCAACAGATGAAGACCAGAAAGGGATTCTAAACACATCTAAGCTTTTATCGAAGCTACCTTAGTAAGACAATCTATGTTGGAATAACCTCTGGCACATGTGATTATTGCTTTTGGATGGGTCACTGAAGCACTTAACACAAATCTGCATCCAAAAAATCAACCCAATACAGCTTAACAGCTGCAAAGCAAATGGTGAGGTTAGTTTTGGCAAAAATTACATGACAGGAAATCGTAAAGAGCTGATCTGATGCTTACAGCTGCTGCATCTGCATCTGCTTCTGAAACACTTTCCAAGAATTATTGTATTAGCAAGAACAGCAAACTTCATATTACTTCTTCTTGCTCTAAATTCATAGTTTAAATGATGCAAAAGTTGTTTCAGTTTAACAGTTATTTAGATAAGAAGCATAAATTGTGTTAGATGTTGTAGACTTAATCAGCAGCAAGATGGCTGCTGTGAAAGTTTATTTTTAAGCCAAAATCTGGTTGCTTCATGTGAAAAGCCCACATTTTTGTGTCAAGGTTAATGAACCATATGCATAGCCTGACAATAACCATATATGCACAGGTGGAGGCAGTTTCTGGAAAAGTTCTGTTTGGAGGGAACTAGTCAAGACCACAGGCCAAAGACTGTGAAGGCATATGTCGATTCTGAAATTTACATGCTTGGGAGTTTTGGTGTTGATGTGACTGTCAAACAGTGCATGATTTGAGGAGTCTGTTGCCATTTTAAACAAGGCAGGACAAACTGGGTTCAGTATCTTTGTGATAACCTGGAACAATGCCTAGAGATTTGATCCAGGCAGCAGTCTCCCAACTACATGAATTCATTAACTTCTCTAATCTGATTGACGCTGATGAATGTTGTAGGTTTGCACTTTACATGCTGTAAGTCACATCAAAGACTTTAAAGAAGAGGAGAACCTGACAGTAGCTGGCTTGGTCTTCTCTTAGATGTCATAGTGGTGCTCTTGTGGAAAAAAAAAGACTTCTGAAATTGCAATGTCACACTGGATAAAGTGCAGAAAAATAAGCACCATTTTTGTCCTTGGAAGTATATCCAAGGCAGTATCTAAAGATCCGAGAATTTGTAACATATTTGATGACACAGTGAGCCAGTGAGCCAACCTGGACTTCAGAGCATCATACTAAGACTGTCCTAGACAACAAACTTTGGTTCAGGTTTGAGACAGACAGTTCTGTGCTGGTATATTTAGAACAGACCTTTCCAGTAAAATAATAGCCCAATAGTAACTAAAAGATTCAGAAATTATTATGGATTATTTTCTAGTACCCAATTTGAGAGTGTTCAAAATCCTTTCGATATTCTTTTGTTCTTCACTAAAAGTATTTTGAGTCTACATTGGCTCATACAACACTATCAAGGTTTTTTGAAGCTTCAGCTCAGCAGGTATTTTTGAATAATTTCAGCAAGTGATATCAGCCACTCTAAGTAATGCTTGGAAACCACACTCAGCTATGAAATTTTCTTTACTTCCCTTGTTTCAGTCACTACTAGTAAGTAGAAACTGCATATGTGAGGAATTTTTTTCAAGGAGGGCCTGCTTAAAGTATAAATAGTTTATGTTTTTGGGAACAAATTGTGTAAGTTTCATACACATTACTGGAAAGCATATACCCAAACTTTCCCTCCAGCATAAATTTTGGCAAGATCCTACCAGTTTATTATATCAAAAACATTTAATTTGCATGTACAGATTTACATTATGTTTACTTACATCATATTGCTAAATATTTTATGAACCTGCTATAGTGATAAGAAGATAAAGGCCGGTTTTTGAGAAGCCTTTAATGTCCATGGAATTTTCTCATATTGTCGTTGGCTGTTACTTTGTTGGCTAAGTTTCCTTCAACTTCGAAATAAACAAAGCAAGTTCTCATATTGCACAGAAAAGTTGTGGGCACTGAAAAATATTTTTTATATGAATATAGTGAGAAGGTTCATGCCAAAAACTTCTTTCAGACTTGCTGCTTTGGCTGCTCTTACCATGTTGGATGTGTTACATTTATGATCTTATAGCACATATTAGATGCTTTCCAAAATGCCTCAGTTCATGGTTCTTCTGACTCCAAGACAAAAAAACCCCAAAAAACATTCAGATATTTACATGTGAGAATTTGAAATAATTCTGCATTGTTTTATAAGAACCCAGTTGGTAGAATCAAGTGATTGCACATAAATGTATTGGTTTTATATAAAAAATTTCTTAGATTTTACTATTACAAAGACATAAATTTGAGAGCCAAATGTAGTTTAAAAAATACAAGAGAAACATTTTTCTTCGAAGAGTTCTCTCCGAATATGTAGGCTTAAGTGATGCTTTTTAAACACCAGGGTGTTTGAGATTATTAAGAGAGGACCACACAAAATATTTAGCCTGACTTGCATTTCCCCAACTACTTCATGCAGGAGTTGCAGTGTTAACCCATTTTTGCCCTCTGCATTTTGTGATCAAGGGTGATGTTATTGAGGAGGAGGTAGATTACTAAGTGAAGTGCATCTGTGATGATCACAAATGTTTTCCAACAAAATTTGCAGTAATATCCAAAATATGCACTAATGATTGTCCTTTTATTCTGCAGTACACCAGCATATTCTTGTGTATATTTATAACATTGCTATACACTGAGTCTTCTTCCTTCTTTGATCTGAATATTCAATGTTATCTATTAAAAGGCATAAGATCAAAGGAGATCACTCTCACAAGGCTTCAATTCATCGTAGGAGAGCTGCCTGGCCTAATCTATGTCATTCATCAGAAGCACAGGAGGGATTCATCCTAACTAGCTGTAGATATCCCTACTAATAGCTATAACCGAGTTTGTGTCTCTAGTGTGTTCATAATGACTGGAGGGAAATGGCAATCTGAGTTGGTCCATTCTAGATATCTTCTCAGGATAAAATCCATCAGAGAAACACTAGGTACCCTAATTTCTTCACTGATTATGAGAAGAGTCTAAGGCCACTACATATCTGAATTCAAGATATTGGCATTCACTCAGATAACTCATTAGTCCCTTGGTGCATGTCAGCCGATGATTTGTTCTGCTGCTTAGGGTAGAGCAAAGAAGTAGTCAGGATGAACATCTTCAGCAGACAAGCAAATGTCCCACGCAGCATAAAACACTGGTCTTTCAGAGCCATAAATGGATTGGGTTTGATTGACAAGGACGGCTGAGAGAAGGATTTTGGTTGGAGAAGTGTTAAAGCAAAAGATGCAAATGTCGTTTCTTGCTATATGTGTGAGTAAACTGTCAGCTAGCCATACATTTTGCTTGGCTTTGGATATTCTTCAGTAACCCAAAATAAGGAGAACAATAATTTTCAGAGTGTTGTGAATTTCCATTACCTTGTCTGACATACCTGATTAGCATTTAGTTAAAAGCAGCCTGACATTTTGAAATATGCCAAACACTTAAAGCTTCTTCACATCTCAGTGGTTCTTGTTAGCCCGAGTCTCTAATAGCCAGGCAAAGAAGAGATTTAAGGACTAACTTTAGGCACTGAAGACAGAGGCTGGACCACAAGACTCTGTAGCATTTCTAAACTAATATAGCTATCTAGGATGAGAGATATTAAGTGACGATAATCAGCACTGATGCAGAAATTCAGGGCTTTCAGAGGGACTTAGTCAGATTTCTAGCCTTTTTGCAATGGAAACTCTTATTCACATATATCAGCATAAATGTCTCTAAGATCAGAACTATGGAAGCTTATATACTGTAAGAATATGTAAGAACTGTAACAATGGAACTATTAAGGCTGTCACACCTGTAGTATCCTATGGTAACATATTTATTAAAAAAAAAAATCTAACATTAACCTGAAGTTTAAAAAAAAAAAAAAGAATTCAAGATCTTTCCTGGACTAATACAAAATTTTAAAAATGCACATGATTTACAGCTGAATTTTGCAACCATTGTTTTCCACAGAATCTAGAACTAAATCTGGCACATGTCTAGAATATAGGTTTACTTAAGAGTTTACAAATGTATCAATGTATTCCTCATAACCATTGCTATAATAAAGATTGAATAATAAATATGCATTTTATGAGGGGTTTTTATGAGGTTATAAGATAATTTTTTCATCCCATCTTACCAGTCTCCTATTCACAATGACTACAATGTGCTTTAACATGGCCTCAGGGAGGTGTCTCTTTGTGGTTCATTAATAAAGGCTGTTTTCCAAAGAGCTTTGTGTTATATAATTACAAAGAACTCTGAAAAATGACCTCACAGTTTCTGTGGTGGGATTGTTCAATGTTTCCTGATGGCATGAGAACAGATGAAAACATCTCTGTAGTCCTAGCTTCTCACCTAATTAGGCAGCTCTTGTATATTTGCTTTTTCTTAAACCATGCAAACACATTTTGCAATTTAATTCTCTCATTTATAGTCTATTTGGTGCAGGGATGAGAAGTAAATTACTGTAGTTAACCCTTTTTCTTTCTCCTCTTATTTGTGAGTGGCATGCTGGGTGTTTTCTGGGGGACCTCGGGGTGTAACTGTGTCTGATATATCATTAAAGGGAATAATATGCAGCAGGACCACCAACTGAGAGGCAAAACTTCTTTCTTTTGACATTTGCATTACATCTGAGAAAAGAAGGAGGCATTACAGCCCTTAGGTTGGGCAGGAACCTGCTCAGTAGACTTGGTGAGCAGGATGCATCCTACTGATCTTCACTGGCATAAAGCACTCTACCATCTGTGTGACTCTAAGCAAGGTGGTGGATTCCTTCACCACTCAGTGAAATATTAATGCCAATATATAATCATCCAGCCTACTGTGAAAGGGTAGTTCTCTTTGTAATGGGCTTTGAGCTTCCAGAACACAAGGTGACGGCTTGTGTTCTGGAAGTGTATGATGGCTCTGAGGTTGAATTATGTAGCAAACTGGATAAGGGAAAGACCCCTGCTGGAGACTGCATAATGCTTCCAAATACTCATTTTTATACATCTTTTCCAGGAATCTTTATTGTTTTAAAATTCCTTGTACAGGTTTAAGAAACAACAAGGTGACCAGGTCTTGTATTGTTTCTGCTAATAGGTGACAGGTTTATAAAGAAAACAGAAAGCTCACCTTCTTCTTCCTAACTTTTCTCCAGTCTCACAGTGCAGTTCTTAATAATGCAAAATCAGCACAAATATGACCCAAATGCATTTTCTTTTTCAGCTCTGTACAACAAATATTTAATAACAGACTCTTCTCAGATCATCTCATAACATGTACTGCACTGCTCCATAGTAAACATTATTAAATACTATTGCAGGCTATGTTCTGAGTCATTACTACATGAGTAGGAAAATAGGCACTTTTGTTAAACCTTCATATATAAATTTAGGTATAGGGGCTTAATAGATAGTTAATAGATATTTCAATAGATAACAAATTATTACAGAGTTTATCAGGTCATTATTTTTCCAATGTCATGTATTTATGTACATGATGGACTTATAACCATTTGGTATATGTGCAGCTCAGACTTGCTGCATGCTCTTAACATCTATTAGTTATTATAAATAATTTGTAATTTTAATATTTTTAAAATGTGTGGGTTTTAACATATGAAAAATAGCCATTTTAGGCTTCTTAAATATAAAGAACCATTTAGTTATTGGTTTTATGTTCAGTATGTTCGGCATCTATTTAGCTTTTCTTGGTTTATGACAACATGATATTTCCCTGGCAGCTTTCCTTTGACAGTACCAATACTTGCAGTTGCTTGTTCATGTGTGAATACTATTTGATAAGTCTCTGTATCCATATGCAGTCATTATCCTGCAGTAAAATAAACCACCATCCTTTTCAGACATGGGTAGAATCAGATCAGAGCTTTTCTTTTCACATGAAGATAAAGGAAAATGCTGAAGGACAGTATTGCTGTGTTTTGGGAGCTTTGTGAACTGAGCTGATGAGGAAGCAATTAAAGACAGGAAAAAACAGTCCCACTGAATCCTCATACAAATTACAGGAATCAGAAAAGATTTTCCTATGTAGGAGCCTGATTTAAAAGCTCTGAGCAGTGAGGACTGAAAAAACCTGATTTGTGAGCAATGCCCAAAATGGACTAGTGTAAACAGGCATTACCTCCAGAAACTTGGAAACTGTGATTCACCTCTATTGTGTAAGAAGTGTTTTGGGGAGCTAGATGTCCAAGACCTTCCAGATTTGTTCACAGAATCTGAACAATAAAGAAGAATTCTACTATGATTACAAAGTGTTAAATATTTCTCACTTAAATTTCCTTCAGGGATTACAGGTCAGCTCTGCACCCCTCCTGTCTGAGACAGAAGACATAGATTTAAAAAGAAAGTTTAATTCCTTGCACATTGGGAGCAAAGAGGAAGGGATAGTGCTTCGTGTTGGGGACTACAGATAATTCTTCAATATGACATTTGGGGACTCACACATGATTTGCCGTGAGTCGAAGTCAGGCAGCTGCCTCTGGAAATGTCTACTGCCCAACCTGTTCCCAGGCTCAGGCAGACTCCCACCACCAGCACTGCTGCTGCTGAGGATGTCACATGTCTTGTACACGGGCTTGCAGGGCCCTCCACAGCCACACAGAGAAGGTAATGCAGCACCAGCGAGCACACTGGGTAGGATTTTACTCAGAAGACTGAGAGATGGAGCAGGAGGTGATAGAAACGGCTTTTAGCAATTTTCAGTGTATCTGAGCCATGTGTAGGATTCCATTTTGCCTTAAACTGCTTCCACAGGGCTGCAAATTCTTGCTGCTTCCAGGGTAAAGATAAAGGAAGCTCCAGTGTAATGGAATATTACAAAAAATATAGTAGATGCCTCTCTTCCCTTCCTCCACCACAGATGACTGTGGATTAAACAGTGGTGAAAAGATGTTCATAGGCACAGGAGATAAATTGACCTGTTAGTAGGGTTCCCTATATGATTTTCATTCTTGCCAGTACCCTCACCCACGCTATTCCTGGATATGACACAAGGGCTATTTCCAAGGGGCTGTCTGGACACACAATGTTGGAAGCCCTGAGAGGTCACTCTATGGTCACAAGCTAGTTCAGCCCTGTGGGTCTCAGGACCAAAGAACGACTCTGGGCACATGTAACTTGCTCATACACATGCACACTATGTGCTTAACTGGTGCATTAGTGAGTCAGGCCCCTCTGCAACCTCCCCAGATGGGGAGGATGGAGCAGACCATCACCATGGCTCTCCCAGCTCCGGGTGGCTTTGGCAATGGGGATGCTATGCATGGCTGCCTAAGTGGGATCCTCACCTGCCTCTTTACTCTCTCAGTAGGGACTGTTGCTCTTGTCAGTCCCACTGTCAAGACATGCTTGTGTAAGAGTAATGGAAGCAGAGGATGAAGCTCCTGACCATCACCAAATTAGCACAAATCAATGAAAAGCTGATGAGCAAATTGTTTTATGAAAGATGACATTGAATGCATTAGTCTTGTTAAAGGGGAAACTAGATACAAATTGCTGGAAAGCAGTGCAAAACCAGGCATACAAGGACTAAGTCCTGGAAAAATCTGGGGAAAGTCAAGGGCAAAATGCCACACTGTGATAGACAGAAAGGAATACAGCTGTGGCATTGATGGGGCACTGCATGATAGCACAGGATTGCACCAGACAGGAAGGACGGAGGTGAAGAATGCTGCTGCTGTCCCCTCCAGCAGGGGCACAATATGTGTAGAAGAGGCAGCTCACCATGACAGGACCAGATTGCTTCAGTTCATGATTTCATCAGGGCCTTGGTGCATGGACAGACGCCTAGGCATCTCCAGTTTCAAGATTTGTAAAAGCACAAAAATATGAAGTAAATTGATGCCTAGAGGTGAACAGCACTAAATATTCTTACAGTGTTTAGTGTGAGGATTGCAATACCACGGAAACTCATCACCATTCAGAAACAGCAAGACAGTATTTTTATGCTCAGATTTTTTTACAGGCAAATAGTAAAATCTAAAGACTGATCAAATAGCAATATCTAAAACCCATTAACTCAATATAGCTGCACAAACAACTGCCCATTTACAATCCTAGTCCAACCAGGCAGTTTTCAGCTTGTTTTAAATTTTCCTTCTTCTTATACACATGATATTGGCAAATACACTTGACAAGATAATATGAAGTCAAGCCTATTTAATACAGGATATCCTATAGTTGCTAAATAATGTTAATTGCAAACTATCTCTACGAGATTATTTTAAACCACAATTTTCCATTGCAATTTGTGGATTTGGCCTCCCTATGGGATCCTTGATCTGGGGCCAATCTGGGAACCTTGTGTTCCCATGGTAAGGCCCATTAAGTAAGTGCAGATCAAGATCAGTGCTATTTCATTCAAAGGGTGGAATTCTTTCTATCTCTTACAGGAGTCCTAGGTAGTTAGCTTACATTAGATTCTAAATACAGATATCTAGACTCAAGTGATATGACTGGAAGCACCTGTTAAAAAACAGAGGTCTTTATCCTAATAAAGGTTACATAAAGCTACAAAACTTCTTGCTACTTTTGCTCAGCAGGATGAAAAGCAGACAGCAGTTACCCTCTTCTGTCCTGCAACAAGGATGGGAGAAAGTGTGTGGTAAAAGAATCACAGAATCACAGAAAGACTGGGTTGGAAGAGACCTCTAGGATCATCGAGTCAAACTGATGCCCCAACACCTCAATTAGACCATGGCAGCAAGTGCTGCATCCAGTCTTTCTTTAAACACATGCATATTTGTACAGTCCATGCAGAAAACACTGACTTGTAGTCTTCCACCACTGCCAGAGGTGGGCACAAGAAAGCCAGTAAAGTCTAATGTTCCATTGCTGCTCTAATTGCTGTCACTGCAGTAACCTGAAAGAACACCTGCCGTACATCAGCACCTCACAGTGCCAGCCTCCTACCAATGCAGGACAAAGGATGAACCTTCCAACAGAGCTTTACCATTCAAAAGTCTAATAAAATATTCTTTCTGCTAACACTCCCTGATTCATACTGATCTGAGTCATAATATAAGGGTGCACCTGAGACAAACCAATCTCATCAGCAATATGAATACTACCTGAATCTCTTGTTTTTTAAATTTATCTTTTATCATTGCTCTTCCAGCTCATGTGTCTGGCAGTGAGCTGCAAGGCCATTTCTGCATGCTGCTGCTGGAGGACCCATCCATTCCCAGTCATCTGTACTTCCTTCCATTCTGTTTGCTTGGTTTTCAAATGTATCCTCCTAATCATTCCCCATTCCTCCCAGATGAGTTTTACTCTCTCAATTGAAACAGCTTCACCAGCATCTGGATGTTTCTGACATCTGGAGACTGGCAAAAATGTAGAGATTTTAAAAATGACATGCAGTTGCCTCTTACATTATAAGTAATTACCAGCTCTGAAGGACTTTTTTCAAGATAATCTGTGATGAGGGAATTTATACTGCATGTAATTAACTGGGTTTGTTTTATGGAACTAAGGATAGGCACCTGAAAAAAAAGTGCATTAGCAGTGATTCTGCTTACACAGAGATGGGCCCATCTAGTGCACAGATTTTAATTCACCTAGGAAAAGCACAGGTGTGTAGAAGGACATGAAATGACAGCGATATAAAATACGGAGAAAACTGTTCTGAGTTCAGTTAAGCGGTAATGTAAAAGTAAAAAAAATCAGGTAAGCAGAATACTTTGTGCACACAAAATATATTGCTTCAAATTAATAGCATAGCACAGGCACAGATGACAATGAGCGCAACCATGTATTTGTCTTTGTCATAACTGTGCATTGAATACTAAATTAACTCAAAACCCAAAAAAATTCAGGGACATAGAAAGCTTGTGTCTAAGTCATTAGTGCAGGAATGCCGGTGTAGAGCCAGAGTGATATAGTTAGATCCAGGGGCAGTGGTTAAATCAATTGTCCTGAGATACTGCAGTTCTCATAAAGAAAATAATTTATTACTCTTGTGTGGATCTCTGAGTAAAGACAGAGAAATGCAGTGGAGTTGTAACTAAAGAAGCTTTGGCTCAGTAAAACTGTAGCCTGATCCTGTAGAATAAATTATAAAAAAGAATTATAAATTCTCCCAAATATTGAAAGATCATGAAAGAAACAGTATCTGTTTCCCCTATTTGTCTTTCCTATTCAGTTCTGGTAATATTCGTGTTTATTTTACATATAAACAACAATAATGACAAGATCTTTAAAATGGAGGTGAGGCAGACCATAGACCTGCCGCACCTCCATTTTTGTAAACAGAATCTGGACCTCTGACACCAGCAAGGAAGAAACTATCTGGGAGAAATGATAAAACACAAAGTAGACTTATTTTCACGAGGTGGAACAATACTTTGTCTGTGAAAAGCTGCTTGACACAGTATGGCTACCTGCCTTTGTCTGTGGATTAATCTTGCTAGAAGTCAGGGAATAGAGGTCAGGATTCAAAATGCTATGAGTGAAGGAAATTAATTTCCTCCCTCATCCTCCAGAAATTAATTGGAACATCTTGAAAACCTGAGCAGAGTGGTGGGAACCTGCCTAGGTCAGGGGCAGTAAGCAAGTTTCCGCATGGATGGTTGTGGAGGAAAGACCCAAACATGGTACAAGAACCAAGCGCCCTTCTGCTGTTTGGAAGTATTTGAAGTTTTCAGGGTTGGTGTTGAAAAAGCAAAATAAGTTGGGAAATATAAGGAGCTCTCTCAGCCTAGATGTGGCAACAAACAAAGAATTGTGCAGACACGAACAAACTGCGTTGACAGTCACCCATGCGGGTGCAATCCGATCCCTTAACTCCAGGTGTCCAAAGCATCTTGTTTCTGGTAATCTCAGTTTCCTTTGGAGTGACTATAGGGATGGAGGACTGTCCAAAAATACCACAAATTGCTCTCTGGGTGCACTTTTCTTTTTTCAGTGACTAAAGGAGCTCAGACAGCCAGCTTGGACCAGGCACCCAACTCAAGATGCATGGAATTAGGGAAATCCTATCCTTAGTAACCCAAAGCATACCAGAGGCTTGCCAGTCAAAGAGGGTGACAGAGACATGGGCCACATCGGGCTTGCAGCTATCATCAGAAGCTCCAGTATTTCTGTGTAAGAGTGGATTCAGGACAAAAACAGCTCTCTGTGTTAGCCGACAGTGAGACAGTTCTACCAGTTCAGAAGCAAGTTTCCATAGCTGCGTGAAAGCTGGTCAGCCCAGACTCCTACAATGTGGTTGGTGCTCAAAATTAGTGAGTCAGTGCTGTTGTGAGTGAGGATGGTAACGCCATGGTGCTGAGAGTTTACCAGAGCTGGTAGAAATGCCTAACTTCTGGAAAAGAAGAAAAGAAGATTTGAAAAATAGGTTCCAAATATAAAACCTGTTTTCACATGAAAAGCTTTTCCACAAGGCCCCACAGTACATGCTCTTCACATCCCTGAACATCACAGAGTATTCTATTAATTTGATTCTCCATTTTAAATTGTGAGCTTCTGATACCAACTTTGTAATATACTTCAAGCTCTATGGACAGAAGACCCAGGGATAGTTATACTCACTGTTATTCCTTAATTCTCCAAGAAATTTGCTGAAATGACTATTGATTGCATTTGGATGGTTTTGACTTAATATTCCTGCGTGCACCTGTGAAGAGACAGGTACCAGATGCTGACGACAATATCTGTGTGATCAAAATTAGTAACCACTGTGCATTACTTGTTTCACCACCACCTTGAATGTATAACTCAGAAGCTGACTGGTGAGCACTGGCTGCCGTGATCTTGGCAGTATGACGAACAAACCTGGCAAGGAGGAGTCCAACACCCCATTAAATAAGGGAAAGAGGTAGAGGACAGAGGTAGAATAAAACAGCTACGAGGCTGAAAATAAAGAAAATGTTTCACAAGTTTGCCCATGCTCCAGGGAATAGCTCTAGTTCTAAACATAAAAGGGATGCTTTGACTTATAAGCATATGGCATGCTTGTTCAACTCACAGTCATTAAATCTGCAAAAATTAAGCAAATATTCTGGCAGCTTTATTAGGCGTTCTGCTTTCTCTCGAAAGGCATATCCTGGACTGGATTCAGTTCAGAGAGAGGTTCTTAAGCTTTACCAAAGGCACAAAATGCAACAATTATATCACCCAATTGATGGAGCTGCCATCCCTTCCCTTGGGAAGCTTTTCAGTCTGGTAGACCTCACTACAAGGAAAATCACACTAAAATGTCGGGTTGAGATGCAATCTATTTTTTTCCTTTTTAATGGTTTTTTTCTAATATATCTTTCTCCCCCTTCAAATTAATGCAAAATATTACAATCATGAACACTGAGTTATAAACCCTTCAACTTCTAACACTTAGTTGTCTTTTTCTTGGTTTTTAAGCCTTTTGGGTTAAGTTGTAATTATTCCTAGTGTATTTCCTTTGACAGAATCAATCAGGACCTTAGCTGCTGTAGTGACCAGCTATTACTGCCAGCCAGGAAAACTCTCTACCTTCAGTGCAGCCTGTGGACTCCTCTGTGCAATGCAAGGAGATATACAGGCATGTAAGCAGGGAATTTTCAGAAAACACAGTGAATTAAATATGATGTGTCTAATGCAAGTGGACCTCTCATGAATACCTTCCATTTAAAAATAGTGGATATCCACCTTCTCTTGGCATTTCCAGTAAGTGTATCCAGGTCAACCTTTTACCATGAAGGACCTCAAAGTCTATTGCCAATGTGTTCCATAGATAAGGTCTGTGTTGTCTCTTCTTTCCCATAATTTCTGTGGACTGTAGTTGGATAACTCATAACTCAATCTCTGTCACGCTCCTGTGTTTTCTTCCAGAGAGAAGGCACTGTCACATCCCTGAGCTCTTGAATTTAACCTGCTCCAAGAAATGTACCTGTCCATGTTTTGTGAGGACAGGAAGGGCAATGACCATGTTTAGCCTTAAATGGGGTCAGTAGCAGATGCTGTGATGGGAACTCTGAGCAGTTCATCAGGGACACACTGCTGGTGGGCTGGAATAGGCATGCAGACATGAACATAAGCACCTAATGGGTGTTGATGTCTGTTTAGGCTCTCAGTTACTGTACAGTTAGGCTGTAGTTGGGCAGAGGGCTTGAGAACTTAAATGGTACTTAGACGGTCAGTCCATTGTGTCTCTGGAGAGACCTGAAACCTGTATCTGCCATGGTGTGGGTGTTTGGTTTCCTGCAACTGAGAAAATGTTCCTTGAGCAGAAAGGAAAACACACCTTTTGAGGGAAAAGGGGGATTAAAAATAATGCAAGGACTTTAAATTAATTTTGTCTTTTTTTCCCCCAAAAGAACTGAGACACAATAGGTCCTACAAAAAAACTTTGATAATGGTGAGAAGGTTGTGTGACTCAACACGTTAAAGACTTATTCTTGAAACTGAAGTGGGTTTTGCAGTAAAACAGCACTTTCTGAGGTGACACCTGGCCCCTGTGAAGTCAGTGGGAAAAAGCCAATGACCCCAGAGGATGAGCAGTCTTGAATGTGGGAACCAGTGAGCAGGATCAGATCTGCTGTCTGTCCTGTCTGCTTCTGAATCTCTGACAGAGGGGTGCTCAGTTACAAGTACTTTGGAAGAATATGCTAAGTGTAAAATACTCAATTCCTAGGCCAGTATCTTGTAGCCAAGATATTGTCACTGCTTTTTCTCCTTAACCATGATTTTAGATTACTTAGGTATCTGTAACTCATTGCATGAGATATTACATGTGTTCTTTGGACATGGAAAAGCCACATTCTCAGCTTTGAAGACAAAACAATTTAACATTTCAACTTCTTATTCACTGAGATTCAGGTGATAATTTGTGCTCTCTTTGGGGCAGAATGCATTTTTTTAATGGTCCAGACTACAGTTTTGTCCTGTGCCTGTCCTGAACAAAACAGCTTCTCCCTTCTAAACCCCTAGGATTCATCATAAAAACCCACGAGATACTCAGAGCACTATGAAGTTCGCTTCTTTCCATTTAGCATTTAACATGAGTTGCACAGGGAAACACAGGGTGTGCAGAGCCCCAAGGCAGCCTGGCCCAGTTGCTGAGACACGTCAAGTGCATTAGTGCATGTCAGCCTGCGCCAGGCTCTGCACAACTTGGGAAGTAACGCAGCCGTAGTCCTGATCACCACCGCCCTCCCAGGGGAATTCCGTGCATGCTTGTGAAACTTTTCCTAGGGGATGTCGCTGGCTGGGAGGGTGTGAGAATAGAGCAATGGACACAGCTGTTTTCCTCATTCTGTGTGCCTAATGTTTTCCCTTCTTGTTTACAATGCTATAAATTATTTTTTAGTTGAACCTTTGTTCTGGGCGCAGCTTAGCCTTGAGCTGGGTTTGCTTGTTTGTTTCCGCTCCTGCTCCATTTCCTCTGCCTGCCTCCCATGACTAACACTGTCTGTGCTGCTTCCCTTGTCTCCACAGCTTCCCCCCCAGTGCTCTGTCCTGGACACGGGTGACTGCCGTGCTGGTCCTCCGTGTGCTGCCAAAGAGCGACCTGCTCGGCATCCAGCAGCACGGGGAAGGAAGGCTGCTAACAGTGACGGAGAGGCCATGACTTCACGGAATCACATAATTGTTGATGTTGGGAAAGACCTCTGAGATTATTGAGCCGGTCATTAACCCGGCGCTGCCAAATCCCCCACATAAGCATGTCCCTAAGTGTTACATCCACACGTCTTTTAAATACCTCCAGGCATAGTGACTCTACCCTTTCCCTGGGCAACAGACCTTTGTTTCTTGTTAAGAAAATATAAACTTTGGTTGGCTTTCCTTTTTTTTTCTCTTCCACTACGTGAGCAAAGCAAGATTGATGTGTGACGAAGGGAAAGAAGTCCTGTGTTCCCTGATGTTGTGGTCTAACCCCCGCCAGCAACTAATCCTCATACAGCTGCTTGCTCACTGCCTCCAGAGGGATGGGAGAGAGAATCAGAAAGGTAAGAGTTAGAATACTCCGGGGTTGAGAATAAAAACAGTTTAATAGGTAAAGCTAAAGTTGTGCATGCAAACAAAGCAAAACAAGGAATTAATTCATCCCTTCCTTTGGTCAGGCAGGTGTTTAACCATCCCCAGGAAAGCAGGGCTCCATCACACACAACAGATTTTGGGAAGACAAACTCCATCCCTCTGAATGTGTCCCACTTGCTTCTTTGGCCCCAGCTTGATATGCTGAGCATGATGCCATAAGGTCTGGAATGTCCCTTGGATCAGTTGGGATCAGTTGTCCCTCCCAGCTGTCTCCCCTCCCAACCCCTTGTGCACCCTCAACCTCCTCACTGATGGGGTGGGGTGAGCCCCAGAAAAGCCTTGGCTTTCTCTTAAGCCCTGCTCAGCAGTAATGAAAACATCCCTGTATTATCAACAGTTTCCAGCACAAACCCAAAACACAGCCCCACAGTAGGCACTAGGAAGGGCATTAACTCTGCCCCAGCTAAAACCAATACCTGATGTAATTTTTGGTGGATTGATATGAGTCTGGGGGATGTGAAGTGGTGCCTGCCTTCATTTATCATTCATATTCATTTTAATTGATATGCATTTTTCTTCTTTCACTTTGTCTTATATTTTACTGGTCTGGGACAAGCTTTTTGCTCTCCTATAATCGTTGTGATACATCTTCATAGATGACAACTCACTTTATCATTTCAAGCCTGTTAAGCCTCCCTGTAGACCTCCACTACAGTCCTTCAGACTCTGCAGTGCCTTTGCTGTCTCTGCAGCTGCTGGCAGCCTCTGTGTTTAACTTCTGGTTCATGGGTTTTCAATGCTTCTCAGAAAGTGCAGACACCCCCTCAGTACAGGAATGGCTTCATGCAATTATGGGTGACCATACACTACAAGCGTGGACCTGGTGAGCTGAACGGCTTGAGCAAAAAGGGTTGAAATATTTCCCTTATTTACTACTCCTTTAATGTCTTTTGCAAGTTGAAGGGAAAATTAGCTTGAACCAAATCCCACTGCAGTCAGTGAAAAAATTCCTGCCTATTTCAGGGGATGCCTACTACTCCTCAGAGTACCTACATTGACCAGATTTGCACCTCAAGTTATCCTACCAACTTCAGGCAGGTATTTAAAAGCTTTGCTGAATCCATTGGGAGCTCACAGAGACCATGCTTCAAAGCTTGTGTGGCAAGGGAGCAATGACAGCTCAAAGTGCAGCAAAGTAATGAGAAAAGCAAGAGTTCTGTTCCCTACCAGGAATGATCCAACAGAGTCAAAATGAGTCAGTGTAAGTTTGCGGGTGGATTTAATGAAAGTTTTGCCAAACCTAGCATATGTTTTGCAATGTACAGATTTCGCCAAAAGACAATGCTTTATCTCTGTTTTGTTTATTTCTCTGATATAAATTAAGATGTTGATGGCAGCATTTTTCACTCTGGACGGTTACCTGTATCCTCTCAAGTGTGAAAAACAGTGCTGTGGGAATGATTGTATCCAGGGCCTGGGACACCTGTTGGGACTCAAAGGACCTGGATCACTCTGCAGCTTCATCATGGACATCGTACATGGTCTGTGTCAGCTGCTATCTCATTTCCTCGTTTATAAAATACAGATTGCAGTGCCTCTCTGTTTTAGAGAATGCTGTCAGGATAATGCCTTTTAATGATTATGAGACACCTGATAGTGATTGAAAGCACACATGTGGATAGATGAAACCTGCTGAGAGACACAGATTGGCAAAAATAAATGGGGGAATCTGAATCCAGAGAATTGTTTACTGCTGAATTACACCGTAGCAAAGCTGTTATTACACACACCACCCCAGCACAAAAATACATACATTGTGTACATCCTTTATAGGATCCTGCTGAATGTATACGAGGTCCCAACAAACCAGGCAAAGTATTTCAGGACGTTCTCTGTGTGCAATCTTAGTCATTACTCATTGGCAGGAAATAGCCAGCTAAGCATTTCCCTAGCTTGTCAGCTTTTTGGGAAGCTGAAGCCAGGCCCTATCGATGGGCAGGACTGCCAGTTGCAGGCTTGTCTTTCTTGTCCTGAGGAGCCCAGGACTGGACACAGCACTCCAGATGTGCCTCACCAGGGCTGAGTAGAGGGGCAGGATCACCCCCCTCGCCCTGCTGGCAAAGCTCTTCCTGATGCCCCTCAGTATCCCTCTGGCCTTCTTGGCCCTCAGGGTACTGCTGGCTCATGGACAGCTTGCTGTCCCCCAGGACCCCCAGGTCCTTCTCCACAAAGCTGCTTTACAGCACTTTGTCCTCCAGCCTTTGCTGATGCCTGGGATTATTCTTCCCCAGGTGCAGGACCCTGCACTTGCCTTTGAGTAACAGTCACTGCTCCCAGTTCTGTATCATCAGCAAACTTGATGGGGGTGCATTCTGACCCCACTTCGAGGTCACTGATGAATAAATTGAACAGCTTGTTCAGTTTAGGCAAGGCTGTGCAGCCTGCTGATCATATATAATATACATCTGATTCCACATTTTATTACTGTGTAAGTCTGTTAAAATGCTCTAGCATGGAGGCACAGGAGCTTAAATAAATGCTGTGTAAAAACTACTTGTATTTTAAACAATAAGTTCACCATACTGTAGGGCCCTTTTATGTATCATTCAACAAAAGGGATAAGGAAAATTTATCCTTATTGATTTGAAATGAACTACAACTTAAAATTAAAAAGTAAAATTTAAAATAATATTAAAATTTAATAGGTTGAAAAGCAATGGCTGTTGCCCTTCCTGACCTAAGCCAAATATCTTACTAGGATGAAGTCCAGATGCCAATTATAAATTGTATAGTGCAATGCAAGTTCCTGGTACTGGAACATTGCATTGCCCAAGTGTTTTATTCAGAGTGTCAAACAATATGTTAATAACTTATTTAAATGCCAGTGCATCCAGTAATTTTATGATATTAATTTATTCCCTAATTAAACTGAACAAACTAAGGCAGGAGAAGAAAATTTAAAAAAAAAAGGGCAGAGAAGGTGAGATTTGAATGTAAATGTAACTCCAGCAATGATTTGGGGCTGGAAAGAAAGTATGCATCCCATAATCCAAATTCTTTTTCAGAAAGATAAGCATAAAAATATGGTTTACCTAGAAAAGGTAGCATCTGGACAGCTCATTATATAGACAACATGGAGTGAGGGAAAACCTCTGGCTTCCTCTAAGGAACTTTTTCAGGAAAATTAATTTTTGAGGTCCCAAAGAGCACTGAGGAAAGTTAAATAACTTAGAATTAAGAAAAAAGGATAAGAACATTTATAAAAATTTTGCAATGTGCACCCCAAGACAATCAGGATAACCATCCAACCACTCCTGAAGAAAAGGAGGAAGACACATCTGCTCCCAGCCCTTCTCTGTGCCAAGACCCCAGGATGCTCATATCCCCAAAGAGTGACTGTCAGCACTGGTGCCCAGAAGAGCACTGACAGGGTGAGCATAACATCAAAGAAAAGGAGGACATACTAAGAAGTCTTTTCTATATAAAATATTTTAAAGATATTGCAGTTTTTCTGCATTAATTTGGATTAGTGTGCAGTGCGGAGAGATGGATGTGATGGGTAAATTGTGAGATGGATAGGAAAGTGGTTGGACAATCACACCCAGAGGGTGGTAGTCAATTACTCAAAGTCCCAAAAGACATCAGTGACAAGTGGTGTCCCTCAGGGGTCCATACTGGGACCAGTGTTATTTAATATCTTCATTAATGTCACAGATTAAGGGATTGAGTCTACCCTTAGCAGGTTTTGAGAGGACACCAAGCTGAGTGGTGCAGTTGACACACCTGAAGGACAGGATCCCATCTACAGGGACCTGGGCAAGCTTGAGAAGTGGGTCCATGGCAATATCATGACGTTTTGCTAAACCAAGTGCAAGGTGCTGCATCTGGGTCAGAGCATCCCCCAGTATCAACACAGGCTGGAAACAGATGGAAAGCAGCCCTGCTGAGAAAGGACTTGGGGGTGGATGAGAGGCTGGCCATGAGCTGTCAGTGTGCACTGACAGCCCAGAAAGCCAATGGTGCCCTGGGCTGCATCCAAAGCAGCGTGGGCAGCAGGGCCAGGGAGGGGATTCTGCCCCTCTGCTCTGCTGAGACCCCACCTGCAGTGCTGCATCCAGCTCTGGGGTCCCAGCACAGGACCTGTTGGAGGGAGTCCAGAGGAGGCCACAAAGTTGATCAGAGGGGTGGAACACCTCTCATATGAGGAAAGAATTTTGATTATTTAGCCTAGAAGAGAGAAGGCTTTGGGGTAACCTAATTGTAGCCTTCCAGTATCTGAAGGGAGCCTATAGGAAAGTCGGAGAGACACTACTGATAAGGGCATGTAGTGACAAGACAAGGAGGAATGGCTTCAAACTGGAAGAATAAGTTTAGATTACATATGAGAAAAAGGCTTTTCATAATTATTCTTTACATTATAAATAATGTATCCGAGCTTCTGCAAATAGCCTAGCTGTTCAGCAAAGCAACTAAAGTTCCTCAGACTATGGGGAGCCTATCCCTTTCTATATGACTGATTCACACATTGTAATCATTCTTCTTTGCAAGGCTATAATGTGTTTTATTTCTCACTGGTAGGATTATATACTATGATATAAGCTTTGGAATACAGCATTTCAGTTTAAGGAAAACTTTCTTCACTTAATCATTTACACTAAGGCTTTTTTCAGTGACTAGATTATGATTTTGCTAGCAGCTTCCTGTTCTATTTTATTTTTATAAAAAAATAAGTTGCTATTAAAAGAATAAAAAAAATATGGTTGACTTAGGAGTTCAGCTCCATCAGAATGGACTCATTTTTGACAACTTGTTCCTGAACAGTTAGTGTGGCTTTTAAGAGGGCCCTTGCACAGGTGAAGTTTTCAGGTACTTTGTATTTGTCCTGCAGGTAGAAGCATGACATCATACGGAATACATGTACTCTGCAGCAGCATTTTTACGAAGAAATCAACTAGAGCCTGAGACCATATTTTTTGAAATGAGTACATAAGTGACTTTCTTCAGATGAGTATTTTCAAATCTAGGTGTTTGGTTTTTTTTGGTTAGGTTTTGGGTTTTCTTTATTTTTTTTTTAATAGCCGGTTTGGTGACTGAAAATAGGACTAAGTTTTTAAAACGACTTGCACACCGCAAAGATTTAAAGTGAATCATTTCATGCACTGTAATTGTATAGCTTTTTGCAAATCATGTAATAGTTTCTGTGCAAGGTTATGTAGCATGAAGCTGGTCCCCACACATAGAGAAGCCCTCAAAATCAGTGTGGAGAACCCCAATTCCATCACAAGTCGCTGCTCTTTGGGCATTGAAGGAGGGTGGCTAACCCCCTGTAGGCTTGTTCCCTGCCATGAGGGACCCTAAGGCACAGAGACATGTAGACTCTCGGTGTCCCCATCACCGATATGAGGCCCAGTTCACCCCTCTGGGATCTTCTGGGGAGCCTCAGGCCCTGGGCTGGAGCACCCCATCACCACAAGCCAAAGGGAGAGTCACCATCTCCCCACTAACAAACGGGTCACTGCCAGGGATGTGAGGATCACGACTGAGGGGACAGGGAAAGAGTAATTTAGGATTGCATGGGATTTATGGGATGTTCTGAAGGATGGGGGAAAGGGGGACCAAGGTGTTTTGGAGAGAGGTGAGTGGGAAAACAGTAGGATGAAGGGACGCAATGGACAAGTATGGACTGGTCGGTGCCACTGCCTGGCTGTGCCCTGTGTGTGACCAGTGTAGTCTGTCCTGGACTCTGACTGAACTCCATTTCTAGCCATTTTTCCAACAGCCCTGTCCTCTGTGCAGAGGGTCTCAGTGACAGCCCCTAGATTGAGACCAGGGGTTGGAGGCCCCTGTCTCTCTGCTGAAAAAGAGACTCTGGTGTCTGGAGAGACCAAGTTAGCTGCTGGAGGGACCAGAGGTCCCAGATCAGAGAGACTGTGGGATCTGGATGTCAACTGAGACCCACCTCTGTGCATGTGTGTGTTTTTGCATATCAGAGAGTTGTCCATAGCAGCAGCTGCAGGGTGGCAGCCTCAGAAGCTCGTATGTCCAAGTGCCAGCAGCTGGGGAGACTGGAAACCCAGGGCAACTCCCAAAACAGCTGAGTGTCTGAGCCCAGTTGCTGAAGGAATTCACCTTGCAGGATCACATTTCCCAGCAAGGGACATTCTGCCTGAACTGACAGACAGAGGACAGAATGAGGTCATGGGTGCGTTTTGTGCCTTTTGGAATGCTGTATTCTCTATCTCTGTTGATCTGCGTGGCCAGCTAGGTATATATGTACATATGATGTATATATGTGTTGTGTATGTGTGCTCCATGTACATGTGCCTTCTGGGGAGACCAGTGCACCCTCACTGGTGGCTGGATCTGGGGCTATGGAGATGTGGCAGCCTTGCCTCTGTCAGGCCACAACATGTACCAATCCCCTAACATCACGTGTGGCTTCACCTTCCTGTAAGTGCCAGTAGCAAGGCATTCCTCCATCCTCTCATATACAATGAAAGTTCAAATTAAAGAAGTTGTCCTTAAACATTTTTTGACTTAGAGCAAAAAGCTGGTGTTCAAAGAACTCAAAGCCATCTATGGTTTTGTGATTGTGTGGTCTGTGATCTGAGCTGTGAGGCCAGGCAGTACAGGCGAATAAGGAAATTACCTGGTTTACAGGAATGGAAGTACAGAGCCAATCTCAATGAAATCACTTGCAAACGCAGGTAGAGACTGAACCATGAGGAAGTTATGCCTATTGGACTCTAGTCTTTTTTTAAAAATTGAAAACCTAAGTTGTGTTAATTTCCTTATCTGTGTTGTGAGTTTGTTTCATGAGTCAGTGCAAATAGTTGTCTTGAGAATTACAGTAATTGCTGGGAAACAAAGCTGAAATCCTAGATGGTGACTCTTAGGTCAAAGCGGCTTTGACATTTATCAAAGATTTTTTTTCTGCCCTGTACCCAAGCAGTGCAGATGTGACAACTTCCTCTGCACCAGACAATAGGGAATGATTCCTGGGACTGAAAACACCAGACTTAGACAATGACCAATTTTCAGGTTTTTTTTTCCTTGACATAGGAGGGTCATTTTCTATTTCATATTTCTACCCATGTCTTGCTGCCTGAATGGCAACAACATTACTGACATGCGAGATGGATTGCTGTGATGGATTGCTTGAGCAGCAGAGGCAGTGTGGGGAGAATACCAACAGCTTATACAGAGAGAGAAAAACAAATGGAGCAGGAACCAACAGATGGCTGGGATACACATCTATAAGAAATGTTTGTCAAACACCAAACAGAAGCTCTAGAGGGTCATTTTATAGGCACATTTTATGCATTGTTTGGTGCTTGTTTAAAGACTCGCCACATCTCTTTCCCAGTGAAGCCAGGTTGCAGAAAAACATAGCAAGCAATTACATATGAGACTCCGTCCATGGATTTTGGTTTAATTTGGTTATTGGTGTCTAATGGGCAGTGGACATTCAGTGATGTAATAATAAGTATTAAAATTAAAGGACAAGTGATTTCCTGTTTCTCAGGGTCTCATAATGCTGTGGGGTGTATCGCCCTATTTTTGCAACCCTCATGTTTCTTGTAGGACTCCAGGATAATTTCAGTCCCCCATAACAAGAAAATCCTACAGCATCTCTTTGACATTCCATATTCTTAATTATTTCTCTGTATCTCTCACAGGCACTATTTTTCAAACTTATAACAATATGCTCAGACGTGCCATTTGCTTATTCTATTGTGGTTTGCTTATTTAATAACAGAGCCCAGAGAAATCCAGACTCATGAAACCTTTGTTCTTCATTTTAAACTATGAACTGAAGAAAGGTGAAGGGGCTGGTTGATAGACCATTTTGAAGACAAATGCAGCAAGGGTCAAGTAAGAATATATTCAGCTTATTGGTAAGTAGGATGTTGTTTGTGGGAAAGGCGTTTGGACTTCCCATGCAGTTCATCCCACAAGGTGGACAAGCCAAAAAATAGAAAAGGTGTGAGAGCTATGGGTCTTTTGTGCACCTAGTGAACTTAACACATAGTGGTGCAATACTGCAATGTTCAGAGAGTTATGAGCATAGGCAAGGGAATGCACAGGAGCCAAGGACCCTCATGTAGACATCACACTTTATAAGATGAACCTTAACATTTAAAACTTTTAAAGCAATTTGTTACCACCCTGTGAGGTTTTTGATGCAATGTTTTAAAGAAAAAATGTTTTGCTGCAGACTATAGCCATGCTTGTCCATCCTTGTCCTGACTTCCCAGAATCTGTGCATCCCATGGGGTCACCAAAGCTTTCTCTGCTCTGGCAGCGTGGTGGTGCCAGATACTCAAGCCTAAAAATGAGATACAGGTTACAGTATGTAAAGGCCTTGGGTATCAGCCTTCACCCAGAACTGTGTTACAAGATAGGGGTTTGGGTCCAACATGTCATTCACAGGGAAAAAAAAAAAAAAGATAGAATACATCAGTCTCAGAGTCTTTGTTTTTTGGAGTTTTTCTTCAAAGGGGAGCAAGAGCTGAATTTCAGCAGTGTTTTTTTCTCATAATGACTGCTCATGACTGACAGATTTTTGAGTTTAGAAGATTAAAATGTGTTAATAAAAGTGGTGCAAGGTTAATCTCCCAATCTCCATCCTGCAGTAGAGCGATTGGACTAACTGTGCTGAGCATTGCTGACTGCTGCAACTTGCGTGGGTCCGTGCTCATGGCTGCATTTTTTCTGCGTGCATGTGCAGTTCTCCAAGGGCACAATGATAAGATAATTCCACAACTTTTTCAGTTTGGGGAGTTTCCACGATATTCTCAGTATTTCAGGTGAGGAGGGTTGCCCTTTGTGGACCACACCAGTCCCTCCAGTCCCCACTGTGCTGGCTCCAGCCCCATGGTTTGGCCAGCCACAGACAGCAGCAGGGGCAGTGGGCGCTGCTGGCACCAACAAAGCCTCTGGAGTTGAGCTTCCACTGCCGCAGATGAACTCACAGCTGGTTAAGAGCAGGGCTAACTGTGCAAATGTATACTGTGATATCCTTGGGTTTAGATCCCCTTTTGTAGAGAGACAGGCACTGGTTCATAGCAGGGCCTCATGGGATGAAGCTTATGTAGTCTCAAAATCTTATCTCATGGTATTGACACTGCCACGATGGGCACTCTCAGATTCATTATTAGATGATGGTATATGACCCTTAGAGAGAGAGAGACTATACAGTGACAGTGATTTAGTGCTTGGGTGTCCAGATGCACAGAGCTCACCGAAATCAATACCTGTTCATTATCTGACCAGCTCTGAAGATCTGGGCCAATGGACTCTAAAGCTTCATCAGCTCAGCAAGCACAGCTTTTGCTCTGAAAAACAAGGACAGAGGCTCCTGCTGAGTGCCTAATAATGCCTCATTATGCCTGCTGATTTTGCATAAGAGGTGCTCAGACCATCTGCAGATGGACAGCAGCACAAATCTTTCAGGGGCTGCCTAGAAAACTCAGTGTTGGTGTTCAGTCCATTGGATGCTGCTGTTTCACATCAATGCTACTTACGCTCCTTCTTACAGCAGTGATAAACTGTCAGGCTTATCAGCAAGTTCTTGTCAAAGGTGTGACTTGCATGTGCATTCAGAAATCTTTTTTTTCAGTCCTACGCTACAGTTATCTATCAGCATAAATTTTAATCATTGTTATCTCAAGAGGAAATGCTATGCTGCAATTAATGGCTCAAATAATTGTGCTCAGTATGTGATTTGACTGACAGTCACAGCTCCTGTTAACTATATGATGGCTGTTGTACTGGAAAATCATGCTATTACCATTCCAAGATAATCAGCATTAACTCTGTGAATTCGAGGCTGAGCAAGGCAGAGTCACACAGGCCAGAGTTACTCTGTGTAACATACTGCATTGCAGCAAGACAGCTAATAATATTGCAGCAAAGCACATTAGCTGTCAAGCAATACACTACGCTGTGGAGAACAGACTGACACCGTGTCACATTTTGTAATCATGCATACACTGGGGGATTTCTTAGGAGCTGAGGCGTATTTCTAACAGGGGTGCTAATATAATGAGCACTCAAATGCATTTCTTTCACTTCTGTTATTTGCAAAATATTATCACTCTGCTATTTGTAGATGTTGGTGAGATAATTCTCTATCTGTTAGAGTGCACTGTTTGTCTGATGGCACATCCCATTGGGGACAGAGAGTGATGTGATGAGCCTGTTGCAGGAGTTATACCCTGGTTTAAAGTAAGATCCAACAGCAAGAGTTATAGAGCCACAATATTTTAGGATGATTATACCTTTTCTGTGAGGATTTTTTTGGTCATACAAACCAGAGATGGGCCTTTGTTTTCCAGTAAATATGAGCTCTTCCTCTACAACAAATGGCAATTTCACTGGATAGTTGTCATTGCTGTAATGGTTGTCACTGGTTTTGCCTTGTAATTGAGGATGCTTACAGCAGAGAAAATATCAGAGCTAGACCTACTCCCATGAGTAAAAATCTACAGACCAATTACACTCTCCCATGCCTTTGCAGGTGGTTTGGGAAGCCCCTGTTAATTCAGCTGTCCTGGAGTTTCCATTTGTTCAACTTTGTCATGAAACAAATGAAGAATCATGCATAGAAATGTTGATCTCTTTAGAAGTGTTTTATATAAATGGAATATTTTAATAATAAAACAAATAGCAACAGCTGTTTAATGACCTTGAGGTGATTTATCTCAAAGTCTCTCCAAATGCTCCTCTTGTCACAGATAAATACTGGGAACTCCAGGTTCACAACAGCTTTTTGAGAAAAAATGAGGAGCTCATGGTAATTGTTTGCCCAAATTCATAACCTTAAATATAGTGGCTTTTTTCAATAAATTGGGACTATTTTTTTTATTTTGAAAATACAGCTTTGCCTTTGCATCTTTGCATTCACAACTTCTAGAAACATAATGATATTTTTATTAAGATGATTCCTGAAATCTCTTACTCTTTATCAAACAATCTATGGGTAATTTTTGAGTGGTTCTCTGCACTATTTCTTCAACTGTGTGACAGTTTTAAGCCATCATGATGCTTGTGTCATTAGTGAAGAAGACAGAAGGTAAAATTAGTTCCATACAAGGAACCCGTGCAAATTATTTATGCCTGCCATGAATAAATTGATCATTATTTCCCCAGCAGCGTATCTCAAAGTATGATCAAGGAGACTTGTTTTTTATGCTAGTGCTGCTATTTGCATCTTTGCAGTGGTCTTCTCTAGGATCTATGAATATTTTCTCTCTAATTACTCTAATTTTATTAACATGGCAACTTGTTAATCAAAATGTATTCTTCTCCATGTTCAGGGAGTTAATCTTTTAGGATCCTTTTTGCTGACCAGTTAAAAAATCTCCCGTAAAGTATATGTGAGAGGCAATACTAAGTTAACTAAAAAAATATGGACATGAACAAACTACCCTTTATTTAAGAGTACTGATTTCCTGAAGTGTTGAGTTGTAGAGCTCTGTGCTCCTTATCTTAGCCTCAGACTGAGGTTTTTTTATTATTCTTTTAACCATTCTTAGGATTTTGGTTTGGAGAAGAAACAATAAAGCTCAGCTAGGAAACACCACTTTCCCACCAGTAGCCTTGAATATTTTATCACCAAGTAGCTAACAAAATGAAAAGTACTGAGACAATATTCCCTTTAAAGTCATTTGGGCAAAAGAATGGCATCAAAGAAGAATTTTCTGCAGAGGATAAATGGCTTCTGCACTGGCTAGTTGCTAGCAGAGCTTTTTGTGCTGTTTTGGGGTCAGTTTTGGCTCAGACTTAACAAGCTAATGTCGATCTCTAGTGGAACATGAAAAACCATGATGGTCTGAGAATAGTCTGGCTGAATCTCCTCTGTAGTATCCCATCAGATAACTGTAGACAACATCACCTGTTTTCCAGTCTCTTTTCCAGGGTGAACAGTGCCACCTCACTCGGCTTCTCCCAGTGTGACAGATACTCCAACACATAAACCAGCTTTATTTGCCCTCACTATCAAGAGTTGCACTCTGCAAAGCTTAGTCAGAACTACCACACCAAGGGATCTAAGTATTGGCTGAAGAAGTGAAGGATTTTTGTGTTCAGCATTGGTTGACCTCCACTGTCATAGGTCTGAAAAGTAATAATTTCAGCAAATCCAAAATAAATAGCATCACTGTTTGAAAAAAAAAAAAATACAATCTAATGCACTAATTTTGGAAATGGTCTTGGCTCTCTTTTGGTCACAGAGAAAGGAAGTGTGGTTTTGAGCCACTTGGCCATTCTTGTGAATTATGAATTTCTTATGTTCTTGTTTACACAGAGCCCTGTTAAGGTTCACTTTCCACCTGCTCTGATTTGAAACAAGCACTGAATATTTATCTGCAACAGAGATAATGCATGTCCCCTATCTACTTCTGCAAGTTGCTTTCCCGGGCACAGGTAAAACAAAGCATCCACAGATTAATTTGTTCTGTGCTCAGTGAAAGAGTGTTAATCATTATGAACTAATATGATTTTAATGGGAATGTCATAAGTACCCCAATGCAAATTCTATTTTAATGTAGCCATTAATTGTACTGTAATTTCACCAAATGAGATAGCTTACAATGCAGCATTAGAGCTAGTGCACTGAAATGATGTGACCTTTGATGCAGACCTGTGTTACTGACAGGATCTTCTTACATAAGCCTTGAAAATAGAGTGGGGATCAGGTGGCTGGAACAGGACTTGTGCAGACCAAATTTGATTCTCTACTCTTGTTTCTTATATAGCAACTAATCCAACTGAAGGAATCAAAAGCAGGCTACTAGAGGATAACTGGCCAATATCTGTGATGGAGAAACCTAGTTTGTAAATCTTTTAAGACAAGAATTCCTAATTCTCACAAGGGAAAGGACCTCTGTCTCCACTGACCAACATGACTTATTCCTTTGCACTCACCTCTACTGGCACTTTTCCCATTACTTGTAGTATTTCCAACAGGCATAGACAGAAGAATAGACCTTCCCATCTCATAAAGAAGTGTAGACATTCCCTCTGTAGTGCTGCTGAAAGAAATGGCCATCTTCCCAGTGAGCTGGGACAGTAACAAGGGTCCATAACCCTCAGTACCTGCATCAATAGATGAGAAATAGGTGTTTGGAGAGGTGTTTTGAGGCTGACATGCTCTGTCCCACACTTTTATGACAACCTTATACTGAAGCGTTCTTCTCACACCTCCTCAGCTCATGGGATATTAGTCAGAGAACTGCAGTGACCTTCCAAGAGAAGGGAGAGAAGGGAATTAACTCTTCACAGCTACTGTTGGACACAAGTGGTTGTCCTGACTTTGAGTAACAGTCTTCTCTGTCAGTGGGGAAGGGAAAGGCTGATGTTCAGGTCACTGGATACAGGCAGGAGTCAGGCTCCCTCCGAGACATATTCTGTCCTGTCAGCAGGAATTTGACTTGCCTTCTTGTGTAATACCCCCAGTTCTTCTAGTGCTGTGGCTTTTTTTGGGAACTTAAGGCATATTCTTTGAAGGAAAGGGAACCAAGGACTAGGAATTCAAACCCTCAAATACTTAGAAGGAAAAAAATCCCAAACTTCTTTTTCCTAGGCAGCAATCTGGTTGATAAGTAGTCTTCCAAAGTAGACTCCTTCCAAGGAGATTTGGAATGGTCAAAGGTGTTACTGTATATAGAAAGGGTTTAAAGGTAGGTTGCAAATAAATTGATGCTGGCTCTTTGTGAAAATATTGGTAATATTTCTCCAAGGTGGGTAAGAGTCATTTGAACTCTAGGACTTCTCTGGCAGGAAAATTAAGTGGTATAAGTCAGAATTTACAAGAAATTTCCTAAACTTCTAAAGACTGAATATTTGGTAGACTTTTCCAAAGCTCCTCCAACTGGGGAAAGAACATCAACACTCTTTAAGGCAGAGTTTGTTAAAGATAATTCGGAGAAACTTATAACTTGGCTGAATGTAACACCAAGAGACTGGACTGAGTGAATCAGGAAGACTTTTTGGCTTATATTCGTATAGCTATCATCTTAGCAAGTGCCTTTGGGGCAAGACTTGGCAGCTTACATGAGAAGATTATGAGGGAATTGCTATTTTTCATCCAGTCAATTTTGCCTCTTGTTTCTGCCATTTCATTTCCACTTTCCATCCAAAGCGATACCTGTGATCAGGTTTTGTTGTTCTTGTTTTCAATCAGGATGAACAGAGGCAATAAACACCTGAGATAATCCCACAGCTATTAGCAATTGGATTTCTTTTTTCCTTTAGGAAAGACTTACAGCTACTGAACTGGAATCAGAAATTAATTTGGAAGTCAAACAGTTTCCTGACTGATGCACATTCCTGTTTTCTAGATGAGACTCCCATCCCCCAGAGCAGTGAGAATTACACGCGACTCATACAAAACTTGAGCCTTTACTTGTGGCTGTTTTCTGCAAAATGTTTTCGGAGCAAGTTCACTCTGCAGCATATATCTCAATTACAAATTTATTCCAATTGTTAGATGCATTGTCAGGAGGATAATAAGGATAGTGGGGACAAGGAACATTTATCTGGATAGGAAAAATCACATTGTGTTCAGACTCCCTGTAAAGCTTTTATTGACTCTGCTGCCAGCACAGATTAGTGCAATGCAAAAATGTTAAATACAAAAGCAGCACTTCCCATTTAAATGTTTCAAATAATTAGCAGTTCTGACCCTTTCCACTTACATCTTTTTAACAGCTGGCAGACTCATTTTCAAAAATATATCTACGTGGATTTGTCTGCCTCTTTAACACTTCTGAATTCAAAGTCTTTTACTGGGCAGTCAATAACTTTGGATAAACATCTTACTCCATGCAACATCTTCATAAGAATAATAAAGACATTAAGTCACTGTCTCTTCACAAAATTAATAAAGCCACATTTCATATGTAAATTAATTTATTCATTTATGTCAGTCATATGAGTCCTGTACCTACAGGGTTTTACATTGTGTGATAGCATGAATACAGTAAATTACTTTCTGATTCCCTTTCAATCGAATTTCTTTCCACTGACAATAGAGAGACCCTGAAGGTATTCAGTCCTATCTTGACTTCAGTATCTAATAGTTTATAGAAAGTTCTCAATGCTTGCTGTCAGGTGTGAGGCAGTGCAGCCTTTCAGACAGCCTGGTATTCAGCATAGGATGGGAAGGAGGTGAAGGAAAGATGGTTCTACGAAGTGTATTACAGTGTATTGAGTTTTCATGGACATGTTTTGGAATTGGAAGGAACTACAGGGATGATTTCTGTGAGAAGCTGCCAGAAGCTTCCCCCATGTCTGAGAGAGCCAATGCCAGCTGGGTCTAAGATAGACATACGGTCACTGGCCAAGGCCAAGCCAATTAGCAATGGTGGTAGTGCCTTTGGGATAACAGATTTAATAAGAAAAAAGTTATTGCACAGATGTAATTGTGGCCAGAAGAGAGAGGAGCAAGAATATGTGAGAGGAACAGCCCTGCAGACCCCAAGGTCAGTGGAGAAGGAAGTGAAGGAGGTGCTCCAGGCACTGGAGCTGAAATTTCCCTGCAGCCCCTGCTGCAGACTGTGGTGAGGCAGCTGTGCCCCTGTTTCCCCATGGAAATCCGTGATGGAGCAGAGATCCACCTGTAGCCCCTGGAGGAACCCCACACTGGAGCAGGTGGATGCCCAAAAGAGCACTATGTATGACCCTGTGGGAAGTCCACATTGGAGAAGGCCCCTGGCAGGGCCTGTGGCCCCATAGAGGGAGAAGCCCACACTGGAGGAGATTTGCTGGCAGGACTCATGATCCTGTGGGGGGACCCAGGTTGGAGCACCCTGTTCCTAAGGACTTCACCCTGTGGAAGGGACCCATGCAGGAGCAGTTCATGAAGAACTGTAGCCTGTGGGAAGGAGTCACATAGGAGAAGTTCCAATAGTGGACTTTCTCCTGAGGGAGAGATCCCACATGGGAGCAGGGGAAGGAATCCTCCCCCAAGGAGGAAGCAGCAGAAGAAACAACAGGGTATGAACTACCTGTAAACCCCATTCTTGTCTCCCTGCGTCACTGGAGGGGAGGAGATAAAGAAATGGGAATTAAGTGAAGCCCAGGAAGGAGAAAGGGGTGGTGGAAAGGTGTTTTTAATATTTGTTTTACTTCTCATTATTCTACTTTGATTTTGATTAGTAATAAATTCAAGTAATTTCCCTATGTCAAGTCTGTTTAGCCTGTGACAGTGACTGGTAAGTGATCTCTCCCTGTACTTATTTTAAGTCATGAGGATTTTATTATAATTTTTTCTCTCCTGTCCAGTTGCAAAGGTGAGTGATAGAGAAGCTTTGGTGGACACGTGGTGTCCAGTCAGGGTCAACTCCCCATATATAGTAATCACATTCTCAGTTCTATTTCAGATCCAGAGGGTTATACTTCAAGACAGGGATGGTACAGGAGCAAATTGTTTTTGTGTGTTCTTGGGTGTTTCATTATTATTGTGTATGAGCAGCACTTTATCTGCATTGGTTTGTATACACTGCCATATAAAATTTTCCTTCTTCTGCCTTCTTGTCTGGCTGAATGATACTTGAGGTTCACAGTAGAAGAGGTTCAGAATTTCAAAGATATGTGGAGATAACAGTGATGGAGAGGAGGTGCATGCTGTATATAAATTGTCTACCTAAGAGCAAATATGGCTTCCGACAAGGTGGAACCCTGAGAAAAAAATGAGAAATGGGACTCTAAAATATTCTTTAAAAAGGAAAAACCCATGTGACCCTGCCAGAAGCCTATCTACCAAGCAGGTCAACTTCCTTTGCTTGTTTGCATAAGCCCACTTTCCCCAAAAAGCAACAGCAGCAAGATTAAAGAGAACAGCATATACTTTGGCTGTACCATGTGATGACTGCAGATCCAGCACTTACATTTTTACTATTTTTGATTTATGTATGGCCTCCTGCCAGACTCAAAAAGAGTCTGATACTTGACTTGAGAGAACTGCCCCCATGAATTTGCAGGGACCACTTTGCTTCATCTATTTTGAAAGTGACTTCAGGGTGTAAAAAGAGAGACAATAATTAGTAGCTGTAATGATCACATGGCTGAAGTCCAACCCTGTAGAGTTTCTGCCCTCAAATCCTCTGACCTTGGTATCATTGTATGCTCCCAGGCAAAAGGTCTTTACACTAGTAGATGTGGAAAATCAATCTCAATTCCCTAAAGATGGAAGTGCTGTCGCTAAATGTCACTGAGAGTTAGCAGCTGCTTTTCACTGGCTGTAGCTTTGAAGAGAAATATTAAAAAGCAAACACTGGTTTGGGGACTGTATACAGGTTCAAGTGTCTGGGTTGATGTTTCAACTGTGATTTTTAATTTTTGGCATCCCTATTTGAAGAGGTTTCATCTCAGTGTAACCTGTTGTCTTTACCTCTCCTAAGTTTTCAACATCTTTTGAGCATCATCCATAGAGTGTATTGTGCGTTCTCATTCCAGGCAATAAAGTTGAGTGGGACTGATGTTCACATTATTTTGGTCCAATACATTCTTTGTGAATACTTGGTAAAACAGAAGACCTGAATTCATGAGAATATCTTCTTCTATTTAATTTAACTGAATTAAAATCAGAACAAAAACATCTTAGGAAAACGACCCCACAAAGATTAATTAGTACAACTGACAACTAGAATGTGCAAAGGTGTACCAGTGTATCTGTGTTTGTGCTTCCTGCTGGGTATAACAAGCAGTGATTGAGTTAAATTTTTATGTCTTTGTTGGTTTACTGATGATTGATATGATAGAAAAATAACTAACTAACTAACTAAATAAATAAATAAACCCCAAAAACCACCAAAGGAAGGAAAACAGTACAGGTGTTTAAACAGGAAATATGAAAAGTTCCAGAAGTCCCTAGACTCAGCTAAATCCCTGTATTTCCTCAGTGTCTTTGGCAACTCTTGAATCCCTTTCTCTTTAGAGCATGGGCATAATAAGAGCTATTTGTCTTATTCATTGTCAATTTTAGGCTTTCATAATAATTTTTTTTTATGTCTTAACTGTTGTTACTCCATTTTTTTAACACTCAAAACTGCTGAAGCAACCTATCAACAAAATATCTTGAAAAAATGTAGCTATGCTTGTCTTCAATTTTTCTGTGGATATTTCATTTCTTCTTCAAATTCTGAGTTGCACACCAGCAAATTATAACCCTGCCCAGATAATTCTGTATCTTCCTTTTTTCCCCCAAATTTGTAGTATTACTGTTATTAATTTGGATGACTGTTATTTATAATCACTGGTGTCAGTCTTGAATGCATAGATTGCAGGGTTAAAGGAAAATAGTGGTTAAAATCTAGCTGTGCTCTCCAGGATATTCATAAATCCTTTTCAGTGTGTTTGATGACAAATTCTTGAAGGAAGTACTCTAAGACCCTGAAAATTGTTTTAATTGAGATATTGCAATTTTATGTTTTAATCAGCAGTATGAAATTATTGGTAGCATTAACTATCTGCCACAACAGACACATTTAAACAAAAAAGCTTCACTGAAATGTTAGTGTAGCCATGCTGCCCCTGTTGTTTCTCAGAATTACAAAAAATTATTTGCCTAATAGGGTGGGATGCAGTCTTCTAAATACAGGTTTCAAGCTGCCTTTCCAGGAGGGCTTGGGATTCTGCAGACTTTGTTTCACATCTGCTAGTGCCAGCTGTCTGTCTCAGATACCACAGAGCATCTGAAAAATGTGTTTCTGAATATCAGTGTTCAGGCAACTGACCTCCTCTCACTGTGTCTTACCTAGCAGTTGATCTGCCCTGTGGGAAGGAAGGTAGAGAAAGAGGAAAAGGATACAAATTAGTTGCCGTTTCCATAAGCGGTACAGTTTTAAAAGGCCTTGAAATTACATAATTAGTTCCTGAAAATTCTCAGTCATTTATACTTTTCCTATGCATCAGGACTATGTAGAAGTCTTGGAGAGTCACTTAAATGACTGGGAGGAAGTCCTGGAGTCTTCTTTTCCAACCTTTTGCTCAAAGCAGGATTGTTGCTGACACTAGATGATAGCTACATGATTTTAGTGAGATGAGTCTTGAAAGTCTCCAAGGATGGATGTTTGAAAGACTCTCTGGGCAGCCTGTGCCAGGGCCACACTACTGCAAACAAAATTCTTCCTCACGTCCATGCAGAATGTCTCAAGCCAGGAATTGTGACTGTTGCTCCTTCTTATACCATACCAAAATGAGTTTCACACTGCTGATTCTCTAAGTCTCCTTCAAGCAGCCACTGACAACTATTAGCTTTTCCCCAACTACCCTCTTCACCAGATCAAACAAGCTCATCTTCCTCAGCCTTTCCCTATGGGCCATGAGCTCAAGGTTTCCTCACTGTCTTGTATTTTCTCCAGTCTTTCAATATTTTTCTTGAACTAGGAAGGCTAAATTTAGACATGAGATTCCTGGTGTCGCCTCATCAGTGGTAAATATGGGGGGACACCACCTTCTCTTCAGCTGGTGCCAACCACCCTAATGTGTCTCAGGATGTAGTTTGCACTGTTTGCCCTGAGAGCACACAGCTGGCTGATATTCAGCCTGGTGCCGACAGTAATTGTCCTTTGATCCTGGCTGCCACTCAGCCCGTCATCTCCCAGGTTGTACTGGTGGACCGAGTTAGTCCATCTGGGCACATAGATTTTTGCTTCCCAATACTGAAATCCATGTGATTTCTGCTGGCCAGCTCTCAGGGTCCTTCTAGACAGAGACTTTATAATGCACTGTGTTCTCAGTGCCTTCCTTTTTTCACCCTCTATGTATTGTCATTTAAAGGTATGCTAAAGTTTTTACTTCTCCATATAGAGGACAACGATGAAGACACTAAACGAGAGTGCTTTTGTAGTGGCCTCTGGGTATCATGTTTACAGACTTGCAGAGAATTCACAACTGTTATCTGGTTTACATTATTTCCCAGTCAATACTTTGTTGTTTGTTCACATGTATCAGATTACACTGGCACTGCATATTCTTAAACTCAATAGACCTCTTAAAAACAGACCGTTAAGGTCTAAGTGCTAGGAATATATGTTTCCTGCAGAAAAAAAAGACAGCTGGGTGAACTCAGTAACTTTGAAAGAGTAGAGAAAACACTAGTTTAAATATGGACTTAAGTACTAAATTTTTGTGATTAAATGTCATATTATTAATGAAATTTATGGCTTGTACAGAGTCCAGATAATGCACTAATTTGTACAGTCAAATACTTAACAGATGTCTAAGGTAGAAGCTGTATTTCATTTCTAAATTCAGTAAAGGAAGATAGGAAGATAGGAAGAGAGAACCACAGCTCCAGCCACACACAACTTTGTGCAGAGGGTACTTCATCCCACCTCAGAGTCACCTCTGACTCCTACAGTGGGATTCATGTCACCTGTTAGAGGTCTACAGTGCAGATATTGAGCATCCTGTTAAGATTGCTGGAGGGAAATAAGCATTTTCAGGGCATAATTCTTCTGACTAATTGTAGAAATCCACCTTAGGTTTTCTGTTTCTCTCTCTTGGTTATATATGGGATGTTCTTATTGTTGATTTACTTGTGAATGCTTATGCTATGGACATCTTCACCTGGTCAACTGAATCTCACCCTTGTTGACTATAGAGGGATCTCGTGGTTTACAAAATTCCAAACTTCCATGCCTAAATGTAATTTGAATAAATATGTTCCTTCCTTATGTGCTGCAATGAAATGAAAGCTGTCTTTTACTGATTTCTGTGACCTCAGATCAAGTGAAGTTCATCCATTGATGTCAAATATCTCATCTAAATGCTTTGTAGCAACTTAGATCCATCTTTGCTGTACTAATTTCTGCCCTACATCTTGGTATTGTAAGAATGAGAGTGCCTCCAAATATCAGTTATCCTTCCTCCTGAACAGCCATGATGAGAGGACACCTCTGGAGATCAAAATGCATCCTAGAAAGACATGAGGTTTATCCAAATTGTAAAACAAAGAGTTATCTAATAGTAGTTGAAACTCCAGGTGACAAAAAGAAAAATCTTTGATAGCATCAGAGAGGAAAGAGTCAGGAGGAACATCTAGAGGGATGACAGAACTCTAAAATTCAGTATCCAAATAGAAAATTAAATGAACCTTGCTTTTACTCAGCCAAGACTGAGTCCATCACAGTGAATAAGCCATTTACATAGCTGTCATTTTAGCATTAGAACATATGCACAAGATGTTAACTTCTTGTGATTGTACACATATGACTAGAGACCTTGAATCACTTTTATTAAAAGGATTGAAGAAGATACCCGCTGGTATTGCCTTGTGGGAAGAACAATGGGCTGTGTACAGAAATAATGCAGTGCAACACCATTAATAATGTTTGGTAACTACTAGTATCAAAGAATCACAGAATCAAAGAATATCCTGAGTTTGAAATGACCCATCAGGATCATTGGGTCCAGCTCCTGGGTTTGCACAGATCACCCCAAGAGTCACACCATGTGCTTGAGAGCATTGTCCATATGCTCCTTGAACTCTGTCAGGCTAGTGCTGTGACCACTACCCTGGGGAGCCTGCTCCAGTGCCCAGCCACCTTCTGGGTGAAGAATCTTTTCCTGGTATCCAACCTAAACCTCTCCCAAGCCAATGCTGTTTCCTTGAGTCCTTACTTTTTTCTCAGCTATTTCCTGTTACTTGGGATCAGCTACCCAGAAAAATTTTCTTCTGCTTGATATGGAACTTCTTTTGCAATCCTCAGCAATGTTCTAGCATAGAAGAGCCCTGACATAAGCCTGAGAATATTCAGAGGCCTTTTTGTGTTATGGAACCACAACTTTGGACTTCAGCAGGGAAACTGGATCCTTCACAAGGCAGTGCCAGACACTAGCTAGAAATCCTAATTTGTTTGAAATAAAATTTTTTTCTACCATTTCATATTCTGTTTGTTACACAGAATTCCTAGTCTGGGAATTGGACAGTTGCCCAATTGATCTCAGTGGGAATTTTTGCAGTGAAAAAAGAGGTAGTTTATGTAGTGTTGCATATGATAAAACTCCTTAATGAAATTATGCTTTTATTGGCTATAAAACACACCCCTCCTGGTGTAGTAAAATTCTGTAGGTTCTATGGGGCTCTAGTGTGCACTGCTCAGATACTATTTCTTCTCTGGCAAGCTGTTGAATCTTGCCTCAAAATCCAAAGTGGTAATGTATGCTTTTGGCAACTAATAACGTGGTTAAAGTTTCTACCTCTTTTAAAGACTGTGTAAAACTTACAGCATATTTGTTCTGACTGCAGAATTTGAAGTATCATTTGCTGACAGCAGCACAGAATTACTCAAAAAAATTTGTTGAAATATTGTCACTATTTACGGTCCAGTCAGCAGGGGTGGCAGGTAACATTTAATTACATATTTAAATGTCTGCATTTTCTGCTATGAACATTCAAACAAGAAAAAATATCACATTTTATTAATAACACTAATTCCAGGTCTGGCTATTGTTCCTTATGGCAGGTGGTGTTGCTAGGATCACAAAGCTGTAATCAAAGGAGTATTAAAGCAAGATTGACCATTTTCAGAACACATACTTTTTTCAACTTGTAGGTTTTTTACAGCTTTTCAGAATTGTCTCACTTTGTGCCATTCCAACTCCATGCAAAGGCATAATTTTCTGCAGTTGCAGCTCTTTCCTTAGGCACTGGCATTTTAATTTTTTTTCATTTATGTTTTTCCCTCTCCCTCCCTCCCTTCCTCCCTC
>WEKY01035134.1:249-24095 GCA_013390045.1 Picathartes gymnocephalus
TTTCCCACTATTGTCAGTATGGAAAGGCAACTAAGTTTACTTACCCAGTGAGCACTTGTTACAAAAGTCCTTCATAAATCTGTTAAAAAGCTATTCCTATGCAGAAGTAGGTAATCTTAACTAACTTATTTTAACGTTACAACTTCTCAATACCTTTCAAAAAATCTAGAGCTTATTCAACTACATTTCACTACATGTTTTTTCCAATTTATGAGTAGGTTTAGTTTACTTTATCCTTTACTATCTTAAATGTGCATGAACAAAAAATGTCTGAGTAAATTGGTGTGGTTTTTTCTGTCACTGTGTACTCTTTAGAGCCCTTTGTGTGTGAGTAAACAATGCTATTTATTTCACAACCTGCTTCTATATTTGGGGTTTCACTTTTTCTTTTAAATACATAATTCTTTTAAACAATACGGTTACGAAGTGTCTCTGCTGGACTACTATATAGACATCCAAGCCTTCTGCAAAGTGGATGGACCAGCTTGGACCAGTCACTTTTGACGTAGAAAAAAAAAAATTAGGATTGAATCCAATTATCTGTCTGTCCATTTGTCAGTCTCATTTTTATCTGCAGTTTTCTTGAACTAAGTAAGACTTAAGAATAAATGGATAACATCATGCCATTCCTCCCTTACAGCTGAGGAGAAGTACCCAGGGAAGTGGCACTGAAATACGATCATCATGATTGATCTCATTATTTGTCTGAGGCCTTGTCATTTTTTGCTGGTAACAGATTTAGGCTCTCATTTCAGCTGCATTAAGATACGTTACCTTGAAGACAAGAAGCCAGGCATCATTTTGGATTTGTTCCTTATTGCTTGCTTTTGTTTTTCCCCCAAGGACTCCTACTAAAACAGAAGGCTCTCTGTTACCCTTAAAAGGTCCGAATTCCTCAGAAAATATACAGTGGGCTAAAATCCAATTGACAAGATAAAATTAAATTAAAAAATCCCCAAACATGTTCTGTATTTGAAGGTGTGCAGGTCAAACTAAGTCTAAAGGAGCATTTGGTCATCAATTAAGTATAAATTTAATTTTTAGAAAAGACCAATAATGTTTCAGAGTAAAAGAAGATTTTCTCTGGGTATATGACACCTGTCATCACATCTCTTACTTATGCATCAATAACAAAAAGTAGATCCTCTGCACTAATGATGAAAAACTGAACGGATAGTTATTATTACCTAAAAAAGATGGACATAAAATCCAAGCTGTACTGAGGCTTAATCTGTTTATTGTTGTCCATATTTTTGCTTTGATCAGATTTGTGAACCATAATAGCTAAGTTCATGAAAAACACTTTGGTTACATGACAACAAGTGTTTTACGTGACAGTTTACATTACAGTTGAAAAATGAAGTTGAAAATTGGTATCACTTTGCAGCATGTGAAAATATTTCTGTGGGAGAAACTAGATTTGTTTTCTATAAAGTCAAACTCAATGGAGAATGAATACAATCAAAGAACTGATAATGAATAAAATCAATCTTAACTCTTGAAGAATGGTTAAAAAATCAAATAACTTATAACAAACGGGAAAATATTCCTCATTTTAAAAATTTCAAACATTACACAAATGATACAAAAATATGCTGAGTGGTGTTTGGTTTTGTTTCAGTTTTTTTGAGGAACAAAGGGAATAAAATAAGGGGAAAAAAAAAAAAAGAAAAGAAAAATATAGGCTTATGGTCAAGATTTGGGCTAGGATTACAGTTTCTTGGGGAAAATATACCAAAATATATCTTATTACATTTGATGCTTGAAATGATGTGTGGGCTAAGGAAAGCTGAGGACACTGAGACCCATGCTAAAACCAGGAAGGCAAGCATGTTTGTTAAGGTCAGCCCTGTAGCTTCCCCTCAAAACTCGTACCTAAGCACAGGGCTAAAGCTGGTTAGAACTATGGAAACCTAGGTGAATTTTGTCTCCTGTGACGTTTTCCAACATGCTGAGGCTCAACACAAGGCTACTGCTCCCAGGTGTTTCAGCTAGCCCTGACACTCTTGGTTATAGCCTATATTGGTGATCTTGAAGACGATAGATTTGAGAAGTTAGGTGCAAGACAAGTGGCATGGGTGGTGCTACTTTATCCGTCAGCAAGAAAAAAAATGCGGCCAGAGACAAGGACTAACTGATCTGTGGGCTTTCTAGGGGTGTAGCTGAGGAGGAGGATCAGCAGATCCCTTGAGGTGTGCTGGCAGCTGTAGCCTGGTCTGCTTAAGTTCTGTGACAAAAGACCAACACCATTTGTAGTGAGTGTCTCTAAATTATGGCAAAACAGAAACTTAAACTGGAGACAAAGGCAGTTGAGAAAGGCTGAGACATCTGTTGGTAATCACAAAAGACCAACAATGTCATGGATCAAATAATTTGAATTATGGGGATATGTTTCAGTCTTTGAAAAGATAATTTCAGGAGAAGCAGGGTAAATTGAAACCCTCAGTGCAGGTTGAGGGCAGCAGAAGGTCTAGATCCTGGGACCAAAATGGGATAACTGGTATGACCTAAACCTTTTGGACTGAGATTGCTCATGAAGCACAGGAGCCTTCTTTACACAGTTTCTTTGCAAGTAGTGCTGGAATAGTTAACAGTGTCCACAGTTCCAGTAGCTCTCTTTTTAAACAGAGCAGCCACAAGAAATAATGCTGATGGATTTGAACCACTCTAAGCAGTTATCTCTGGTATCCATGGGCCTTCTGTATGGAAGAAGCATGGTAAACAAGAAAAGTCACCATCTCAAAGTCAAAGAAAAGACCAAAAGTTAATCTGGGTTACCAAGGTAAATATTCAACCAATGAATTGCACTGAAAAGTCTAATGGGAGAATTTTTTCACAGCCAAGAGAGACAAGAATACGATTTGGAATAAAGAGAGCTACTGAGGAGAAAACATGGATGTCTAGAGTTGTTAAAAAACCTGAATTTGAAAGGAAACTCATGTTCATTTTTGAATTATCATTTAATACTGAAAAAGATTTTACATATTTGGGTTTTTTCACAAAAATAGGTCTTTTCTGGATTAAAGTGACACCTAAAAATATGAAAGGTCAATATTGATGTTCTGAAAATGTATTTTTTGCTTAGGTATAATTAAGTGGAGTAATAGACCTTTAAAGTACATTGTATAATGTACATAGTTTTTCTTGGAGAAACACAAGTATTCCTACAGACCTAAAGCAGGACTGTGTTGGCAAAAACTTAAGATGGTGTTTGCCTCTGCTCTCTACATATCAGAGACCTGTCTGTACTTAAAATTATGGTAGAAATTCCTGTTTCTCTTATGGTTATATCCTCAAAAAAGATGAACTCCACATTTAATTTTAATGTATAACATTCATGTGACCTAGAATCTGAGGTGCGCAATGAGGTTTCTGAAAGTTCATGGATTTATTGACATCCTAAATGTTACATACATGTGGCTGTAATTAATGCCAGGGTTTGTGCTATCCAGCCAAAACCAAAGAAAACCGTTTATTAAGTCTGTGCCAGACTCCAGGGCTGAATTGGAGACATTGCTTTTAAAAAGCAGCAATTTATATTGATCTGCACTTCTGCCAGAAGACACTTGGTGACTGTAAAAGGCTAGAGTTAGGAACAATGCTAGGCCTTACAAAAAAGACAGAATTTTGATGAATACAATTGAAGTAATGTTGTTTATTGAATTTAGGCTTCAGTTTGCTTAAATAAAAAGACTGCATGATGAATTATTTCTTCTTTCCTCTTCCTATATCAATATCCAGAGCTGCAAATTTAATCAAACCAGTATTTACTATGTATATTCTATCATGGTATACAGAGAATCTTGTTATGTGTAAGAAAAGGAGACCCACTACTCTTGTGGAAAACTATAGCTGGAATATCTTATTCTTACGTTCTGTCTCGTTCCTTTGTCAGAGATTTGGTACTCTTTAGTGATACAGAATCACACAGAAACAAACTGAGATCAGTTATTTCAGTAAAAAGTTGCATCAGAAGAAACTATCAGAACCCATGGCAAAAAAAAAATACAAAAACCAAACATATATATATATATACATATATGTAATTTTCTCCTGAGAAAGATGCCAATCCAGATGGGAACAAGAAATTACAAGGAATTGGAATCAAAACTGAAATATACTTTCAGTGAAGTGGAACTGAAGTTCTACAGGAAAAGGATGGCTGTGAAGTCTCCAAGTAGGGTATGGGTATTTTATTCTACAACACCCCTTAGAATTGCTATGTCTGTTGCTTTGACTCTAATTCCTGTGTCATATTTTACAGTGGATTTATTAATAATTTTCTGTACTTTAAGTTCAGTCAAAAGATTACATAATTTTGTGCCTCATTTGTTTATTAATAGAATTCATACCATAGCTTTAATAAAAGGGAAATATTTTTACATCACGAGGTTCTGACATTACAATCTTGGAAAAAAATAATCCCTGGGCATGAATAAACATTGTGAGTGGCCATTGTCTATTTTAAAAATTGTGTTCTTCTTTAAAACACATTTTTTGGGTTTGCTCCTACACATATCCAAATTCAGATGAAAGCTAAATAAAAAAATTGCAGTCTGTTTATTAGTCATCAGTATTTATGTGGCAAGTATTCAAACGAAAAATCTGCATTTTTACAGTGACTGTGATTTTAAAAGCTGATACTTAAGTTCTATTCAACTTCAGCTTATATGAAAAAAACAAATACTGGATTCAATAATGTGAGATTCATTCAAGCAAAATGGAGCTTAATTGCTTTCATTATTAATGTATGGAGCATAACTCCCATGGTCCATATCCTCTCACAAGAATAGAATCACATGAATTAATCAGTAAATAATGTATGAGACTACAACATTCAAAGCATTCTGAGACTGTGGAATGAATTATTAGATAAGCACTCACAGTTTACTATAAAGTAAGTCTATCTGGAGTGACATCACTTATATGATTTTAAAAGGCAGTAGCCTATTCATAAGCAAATTCCATAGGTCCCTGCTAAAAATGAAATGGAAGTATTTAGCAGATATTAATGTTAGTAACAGCTTTGTTCAAGGCAAAATTTTTCTTTGATAATTTAGAGAAGGAAGCAAAGATTGAATATTTCTGATAACCAATTACTTATATAAAGGGCTATTTAATTTTGTTTTCCAGTTGCTTACTAAGGTCTATCTGGAGGTAAATTTCAATGCTGTTAGCCATTTTGAAGAAATAATAATTTACCTTATAGAAAATTATTTTTGTAGCCTTGGAGGGAATTAGAACAGATTCTTCCCCTCTTCCATTTCTAGTCTACGCTTTCTACTTTTTTCTTTTTATTCTTCAGAATTATCTAAAGAGAATTCTTCTTCATAGAGAGTTCTTGATTTGTTTCTGCATCCTGTTCTTTTAGTCATCTTGCATGCCATTGTCTACATCTGAACTAGGGCAATTTCCTGACAGAGGAACTTTTTTCCTTTCTTCCATACTGAGCTATTCACCCTACCAGCATTAGTGCAAATGAGTCCTCTTTAATTTATAATTATTAAGATTTCAGAAAAGAGGACTCGAAGATCTGTCCTTTAAGGAAAATCAACTCAACTAGTTAGAACATAAAACTTCACCTTCACCTTCATTCTCCATAAATGAATTAATTCTGAATCATTTTTTCTATGCAGGTCTACAGCTTCTTTAAGATAAATGGAAAATTTTTGCATCCTAACTTGATCTACCTTTTAAGGATGAAGTACTATTACAGGAAGAAAGCATGTTGTCCAATGACTCTCAAGACAAAAAACACTCTTGAGTTACTGGTCTGGTTACATTTGGACAACTTACCTAGGCAGTACTTCCCTGAGCCAAACCTGAATTAACACATAAACGTTTTTCTTCTCTTCACATCTGTTTGAAATGAGTCAGCACACCTCTGAAACAAGGGGTATCATTAGATAAATAGTCAATGTTGTGGCCATGTGACAGGTTAAAACAGGTCTGCCACACATAGGTCAATTGTCAATAACTTGTCTTAGGGAGGTGGTCCTTGTCAGCTAGTCTGATCAGAAGTACCTTTAGAAATTCTCAGTGAGGAGTATCTCATGTCAGGATCCAGTGGGTATTTTTTAGTAAAACTTGTCCTATGTATCTTGAACATATTATTTCACTCTTGAATAACAACCAGATGAACAAATCATAATTAATACACGTTGGTATTTATCAAGATGACATATTAATGAAAATTTTTAGCAAAGATAGAACATTTTTATCTTTCTTCTACTTTTCTAAATATACAAATTTTTCCTTCCTAAAATAAAGTCAATATACTCATTTATTTTGCTGAGTAACTTAAATTGACTCTGTTAAGAAAATGATGGTGTCATCTGAATACTTTTAAGTACAAGTATCATGATATGAAATACATTTTTATCCATATGTTGCAAAGAAGTCTATGTTTTTATGCTCAACAGCTGTTCTGTCACTTCCTCTCTGGCATTATAGAAACCTTATTATTTTTGTCAGTAACCTAACACAGCTGACAAGGACAAAAAAGGAACATTTCCTCCTGTCACATAAAACATGACCATTTTATTAGCTGTCAACAGCTCCTCAAGTTCACATCAAACACTACTGGCACAACAGATGCATTTACTGAGAGGGTGGCCAGACACTGGAACAGACTTCCTAGAGAGGTGGTCAATGCCCCAAGCATGTCAACATTTAAGGTGCGTTTTGACTCTGCTCTTAGCAACATGCTTTGAGTTTTGGTTGGCCCTGAAGAGGTCAGGCAGTTGGACTAGATAATGGCTGTATCTTCCTCCCAACTGAAATAGTCTGTTCGGTTTATCCTAACTTAAAGGACTTTTCTCCCGTCACATGCAGTATTTGTTACATATTATAGGGAATTTGTGACTTTTTTTTCAATTTACCTTTCTCCAAAGAGATATGTTTCCTCTAGTATTTAATTAACGTCTGAAAAATATTACCTTATTTTATGGTACTTTTATTATTGTTGTTATGGATGTATTGTGGGCATTAATGTAATACTTTGTTTTCAAATATTATATTATTTTGACTGCTTTAAGAATGTAATGAAAATAATTTTTAATGACTGAGAATGTGAAACAACTATTAATATCATGATGTTGTAAGAGCAGGCAAGGAAAGTATTGGGGTCATAATATATTTTAAACAAGAACTTTACATATTTTACTGGTCAATATTATTATAGGTTAGTTTTGAATTAGTAACTGAGAGTTTAAAGACTCACGGCATTATTAAATTCCTTCACCTTTCATCTATTATTCTAAGTGGTCTTTACATCTTCAAAAGGAAGATGCTGCAGCTGATCAATTTCAGAATCTTTAAAACTGCTTGGTTTTGCTGCTTTTCTCAAAATTAAAACATTAATAAAACATTAAAATTCCTTAACATAAAATTTTCTAGGCTCCATACAGTTAGGAGTCCATAGGTTATTCATGTTCATTATTCCAGTTACAACGAGAAAAAGAAATGGCTGCCAAATTATTGTTTCAAAGAGAAATTTCCAAAAAGAGGAGGAGAAATCATAGGGTCTCAATTAAAGAACCTCCCAACTTCTACAGTGCAGCGAAGGCAATTCAAGAGGGAACTGTGTGGATGTGGAGCAACTGTTACATTCAAAATAAGCTTCAGAGTAGAAAAAACATCATAGCTAAAAAAAGCAATTATTTGGAGTATATGCCATACCAAAAATATATGAAGACAATACAGTTGGAGGAGGTATTCAGAAAATTTTTGGTTCAAAACAGTGTATTTTAACTGTTCCTTAAGAGTTCTCCTGGTTATAAGATTAAGGTATTATTTTCCTTATATATGCTGGGCTTCAGTTTTATGGAAAAAAAAATAGATTCACGACTTAAATCCAGAAAAGAAACCACACTCTCAAACACTGTGGATTAAGAAATATCTCTCTGCCTTGGAAAGTGCTATCCACATTATAACTCCAGATGAGTCAAAGACAAATTGCTATACTTATTTACAAAAAGCAAGAAGCTGTGAAGACTTACTTAGGAGAGGTTTCAAGGGCAATTCTATTTGGAAATCTCAGACTATTTTACAATTGAAGCACCTAGCTCATACATAAAGAGCTAGAGCTGTTTTTCTCTCAGGAAGTCCTTATGGTTATTCATTGGGAAAACAGCATGAAAATTTTTAATTTAAAATGTAATGCTAATAGTTATATGACAGAATTGTGCTCATAACCTTTTTTATCCTTTCCCCTCAGAATGATAATACTTTAAACAATTATTAGCTGAAATATAAAAGGAAACACCTGAGTAGAAATCCTGCAGCCAGGAGTCCTTCTTTTTCTGCTGTATTTTGTAACTATTAAGCAGACATACTTTCTCTCACTTGCTCTGACTCTAGCTTCCTGAAATTTTGTGTTCTTTTTCTGCATTACGTCTGACTTTTATCAGGATATAGGAAAAAAAAGAAGAGATTTCATGGACCATGAAGATAAGCTTTTATAAAAGTGTTTCAAATGAAAAGCAATCAAGGGTTGCCATCTACTCATAAAGGCAAGATAGCAACAAACCAAATACCCGAGTGTAACACTCTCTCACCAAATTCTTTTAGACATTCCTCATGTAGAGGATTTAATGGTTAATACCAAATTTACTTGCTTCAAGTATTTGATGTTACATAGCGTTTTGATTCAGCAGAGCAATATGACAACAAACATAAGTCACAATACAGGTGCAAATTGTGTGTTGCAGAGCATACTAGCTGGAATACATATTTAGTTTACAATATAAAAGTGATTCTCATTGCCATTCTCTATAATATACTCATTATCAACGTGCTGAGTATCCCCAAAATCTGGAAAGAAATACAAGTACTTGAACCACCTTAAGTCCATTGTTCCCCTTTAATATTTGTTGATTATTTATTTTCTTTACTGCACATTGAACTGAACCCTTTCTACAAGAACACACACCCCCACATAATGGTCTGACTAACTCATGAAGACATTTATAATCTTTTGGTTAAATCAAGGACACACAGTAACAGCTGGTTGATTCACTGATCTGATCTAACTGCTTGATTAGGTCAGCTAATATAACCAGTTGATCCAGTCAGTGGTTGTATCCACTTATCTAAAATAAAAGCCACTACTGGTTCTCTTTGTGCTGACATAATTTCAGCTGTATTTCCAACAGCTGTGGTCAGCCCTTCCCCACAATTTCCCCTGAGATTCAAGAGCATATTGTCCTTGTCTATATTTCTTCCACTGTAGTGATTTATCGATCAATCACACCAAGAAAGCACAATTTATTGGGAACTGCTAACTTGGCTGAAACTCATGAAACGGGGAGTTGCCCAGCTGAGGGCAGCTGTTCTAACAGATAATTCTTCATATTTTCAAAACAAGGAACATATAAAAACTTTTACTTTTCACTGCCAGCACACTGCTTTCTGTGCATTTACTTGCAATGTCCCAAAACATTTTCCTGGAAAGAAACCAGGGAAATGCCTAGCCTAAACACCTCCCAAATGAATTCTATGATGATTCCAGGTGAAGTTACATAATTTACTTATTTTGTGGAAACTTATTTCAGATATACTACCTTGGGTTCTGCATAATACTGCCTTTCCCACTTACTATTTCCATTTTTACAAGCATGTCAAGAGTTCTTAACAGCTTGATAAAAAAGCAGTGAACTAAGTCACATTCCCTAAAGCTTACATCAAGGAAAATTGTTTGCTATGTAGCTTTTGATTTTATGATCCTTTCACAGTTGTTTTAGCATTCTAGAACCCCACATAAAGAAAGAATTTATGTAACAGTGCCAAAGCTACTTTTCAGTAGAATTTGCCATGTCTTTTCAAATTATATTTCTGAAGCCCTTGTTTTAAATTGTAGCTGAGCTAACTGTGATTAGTTAAAATCCAATATTCTCAATATCGAGGCTTGTGTAAATGATTTTGTATATCATTAATAGTTTAATATTAAGGTCTTTTCATTATTACTATGAGTAAATCTAGATTTCTCTATTTTAAGTAAATGAAAGCTGTACTGGGGGTATCAGCACATATTAATCGATCCAACAAGTAAAAAGGAACATGGGAACAAAAATTTCAGATAATAAATCACTGGGAATCTGGCATCTCGGAAAAAAAAAGGCTTCATAGAATGTCATAGTATTGTACCTAGAGGCAACATTTGCTCTGTGTTATAGAAAAGATCTATTGCCATTTATTCTCTGACAGGAGATTTAAGGTAAGCAATCAGCCAAGCATGGCATGTACACTCTCTGAAAGAGAGGCATTTTAGGTGGTTGACACAGGTTTGATATACTATCTTCTTACATTTTTCTTTGGAAAAGATTTGAGCACCAAAGACTCGTTGCCACACTTGTTTATGTACAGGAGTGTACACACAGGCAAAAATCTTTTCTTTTTCTAGTGTTTATTTATGCCAAAAAACTCCATATCAAGCAAAATCAAAATCAGATTAAAAATCTAAAAACTAAATCTTCTCTCCACAAGATATTGACAGGATAGCTGACTAAGAAAGTGAATCCATTCAACAAAGAGAATGGTGAGATCTGACACAGCCACTTGCTCACTCTCCCTCAGTGAGATGTGGGGAGAGAATCAGAAGAGTTAAAATGAGAAAACTCAGGAACTGAAATAAAAAGAATGCTGGCTCTTCAGGACCATCTGTAAGGATTTTACTAAGGCCAGCATTGTAGCTGATGGTGGCCCAGCCTTTGGTCTGGCCCAGTCTGGTCTGACCTGCTGCACTGCTGAGGAGCTGGAGAGGTGTGGGATGCGGTGGCCTGACTAGCTGTGATGGTGCTGGCCAGCTCTGACCGTGTGCTGGAGGCTGACAGGAGAGGCAGGAAGGCCAGAAGTACTGTTCCACATACACTGGGCAAGGGAGGCCACAATGGTGCCCCCAGCCCTCACACGGGCAGAGAGACTGCCAAATACACTCTGAACACCCATCACCAGGCTTTGCCTGACCGCTGGATCCAGCCCGAGGGCTCTGGGTGGACCCAGGTCTCCCCTTACTGGTGCACAGTAGTGACATTCTTGCATGGTGCCGGTGTCCCTGAAGGCAGAACACCAGTTGGGTGCCTTTGGCATTACAGGAAAAACAAAAAAGGAGGTACTGTGGCCTGGAGAGGCAAACAGATGAGTGCCTGAAATAGCAGAAGCTGACAATGACACCAGAGGAGCTAACCAAGGGAAAACGGACCTAAGCCAGAGAGAGTCTGATAGACAGTGCATATGAACACATGGGAGCAAAGCATGAGTGAGATAAAGGTTATAAAAACATCATATGTTGTTAACATTTACAGGACCAGGTCAACAAGATCTTATCACACTGCAACCTACAATTGCTCAAGACAACCATTTCTAAAGCAGAGAAAGGCACTAAATCCTGATGACTCAAAGAATTACGGCAAGATATGTCAGATCCTAAAGAGTAGGAGGAGACATTTAAACCCCATGTGCCCTCAGGAGGAACCAGGAAGTGTGGGGAAGGGCTTCACAATCAACACAGTTAATAATCCATGCAAAGAACCCTGTGCAAACTACCTGGATACTGGCACCTGAGTTTTTGGACACTCACAATTTGTTTATACGTGTCTTGGGGCTTGTGGGCATGAGAGTGTGAGAGACTGAAATCAGTTGAGGTTTAAAATGTGTTCATCTTTCTTTTCTATGAGGCTTTATGCTGAGCTACAATGTTGGAACATTATTTCCTTCAGGGCAGTCTGGAAATATTTATGTTTTCCACAATCTGCAAAAGTTATGTATACTGCCATAAGTAATGTGACATTTGCCTGTGTAATTACAACCTCTGGGATTAAATGCTCAGTTTGTCAAAACGTGGTCATCTTTAGTGCTAAAATGCGAAAGAAAGCCAGCATTTTAGGACTGGGTTAATTTCATCTTGATATCCTTCACAGTTAAAAAAAGAAGTTCAGACTAAATGAAACCTCCAGAGTATTATACCTCACGGTATTTCTCAGTATCACATTCTATGGAATTAATTTAAATGCATAAATATAGGAAAGCAAGTAAAATGCCAAAACATATACATTTAGAGCAATTTTTGATGCCCTAGAATATTTCAGATTTGTACATAGGCCTGCTATTACTGACACAGGATCTATGGGCATCCTGCCTGGTTTCAAGATACAACTTCACAGATCTCCCATCAAAAAATGTTCACTGCCTTGTGGAGTTCAAGGGGCATATGGGACATCCAGAAAGAGCAGGAACCTACTGTCCAGCTGAAGATGACCTTGGCCATTGCAACAGAGACTTCTGTCACCCTCCAGCCATCAACTGATCACTCTGTTTTAGAACGTTGCTACCCTGTGCAAAAAACCCTTTCAATGACCTTTCTTTAACAAGCACTCTGCCCTTCAGTATTTGTGTATCTAATACATGTTTTATCTGGTTTCCTTTTCTTGAAAATAGCCCTGTTGTTATCTTGAGTCAACAGTTCCTTAATTTTAGTATGTCTTTCGCAGTACAAAGCAATCAAAAATCTTATTCTTACAGTAAACAGTGATTTGGAAGGATCCATGAAAATGTCCTAGTGTCCTCTACACGTCATGTATTTATAGTGTGACAGACCAGCTGACTGCTATCATAAATCCCCTCTATTTTATATTACAAACCTTCTGACATATCCCAGTCATTCACAATTAACATGGTCCATAAAATGTTTGAGATGTTTTGTGTTACAGTATATTTTTTGCCTTGGTACCAGGCAGGCTTATCTGTCATAGATCTCAGCCAATCAGGCACAATATATGTCACTGAGCAAGGCATTGTTCAGACTATAAACCCAGCCAATCAGATGGCAAGCCAGGAGCTTTTGAAATCCTTCTGGATAAAAGAAATTGTCCGGAAATAAAGGCTCTCGGTTGCTGTTCACCACCACGAGGTCGGCTCCCTTTCTTTGTCTCCTGCGGACCCCCGGACCCATCACGCTACAGTTTTGTTCCAGAGAACACCTCATAGTTGTGCATTTTAAATTAATGAAATGACATGCTTTTATATAAGTATATTGAGTACACACAAGGTTAACAACTTATTAAAAGTAAACATATTTAACACTAAGAAACTGTTCTCTCCAAAGTGTTAGCAGAGAGTTCAGGCTATGCAAAGATGTCACTGTGCTTGTTAAAACATACTGTATTCTTGCTGTCACTGCTAGGAGTGCATTCTCTGGCTGTTTCTACTTCACAGGAAACATAAGTCTCGCCAACTACTGTTTCATCCTCCTTCTCCCATATAAAGGTTCAACCACAGAGCGCACCTCATTAAAAGCTTTTTGTCTTTACCCTGACAAAAAATTAGTTTACTGGTGTGATATGGGAGATACTTAGAAATGAGCAACCATACTGACAAAGATTTTTAAAATCCTTTAAAAATCATAAGTTTAGATTACTTTGTTACAAATACGCTAAAATCCAATGCTGAGTTGAATCATTGTTACCCTCTAGGTGTGAGAATTCAATGAAGGAATAAAGGTGGAAAGTTAATATTTTGATGTTAACAACTTCCCACTCATACTTTCTCCTAGTAAAAAAAAGAGAGGGATAGGAACTGAATGGGAACGGATCATCCAATCAAGCATTAATTGCAATTAGTGAAAATTTCAGAGCCGTAGATGTATAGGCACTCAAGGTAAGTACAGTGAAAGAAGAGATCTCCTCATATATCTACAACAACAAAGACCTTACTGGGTTTGCATGGCAAAGTGTTGGGAGTGGGGGAGCTACAAGAGTGGCTTTTGTGATAAGCTGGTAGAAGCTTCCACACTGTCCATCCAGGAAATGCCAGGCAGCTCCAAGATGGACCCACCCTTGGCCAAGGATGAGCCCGTCACCGATGGTACTAATGCCAATACATGACAGCATATTTAAGAAGGGGAAAAACATTATTGCAGATAAATAAATGTAGCTAGAGAAATCAGAGAGAGTATACGTGAGAGAATCAACCCTGCTGACATAAAGGTCAGAGGAGTATTCCAGGTGCCAAAACAGAGATTCCCCTGCAGTCTGTAGTGCAGACCATGCAAAGCAGCTGTGCCCCAGTAGCCCATGGGGGTCCATGGTGGAGCAGAGATCCACCTACAGCCTGTGGAGGACCTCCAGGCTCCTAAACACCATAATTGTCATCATCATCACTATTATGACTACTACTACTACTACTGCTGCTGCTACTTACTATTTTTATTAATATTAATATTATGAATATTATGTCCCCCATCACCCTTTTAGCTAATTTCTTTGTGTTCTGTCTCTTAAGGTTTCTGATTTAAGTGCTTGTGAAGCTTAAACTCATAAATATGCTAACTGTTGAGTCTGTTAAAGACTGTTTTGTGACCGTTTCACTTTAGACTTTACCATTACTCTTATCATCAGCAGTTTCAATGTCTTTTTTGAGAAGCTAGAACTTTAGATATATAGATTGCCTTGAAAAATTCCTCAGATGCTGAGTCATACAGAATTCAAATTATATGTCTAGAAGAGACAAAATAGTGCAGCAGTCCAAAGAATATAAAGAAGCATGATTGTGGAGTCTGAGTACTTTTAAACCAAAGCTGAGACCACAGAACATTTTAACATGCTGAGGTAGCTATCCAAATAGAGTATTATTAAACCCCAAAAAGAATTTTAATTATAAATCTGAATATAATCAGTATATTTAGTGGAAATTATACAAAGGAGTACTTTGTAATATGAGGGTTACAGTTGAACATTTAATAACTTACAAATATTACTTCTCAAGGTAAACACTAATCCAAACACTAAGCTTTATTAAAAAAAAAAAATTGTACAATGTCTTCTTGGAAAAACAAGAAAACATTGTTTGAAAATACTAGAAGTAGTAATTAATCACAAAAATATATTGCACCTATGTTCTTGACATTCACATACCATTCTGATGGTGCTATTTGTGATACTGAAATTGCACAGATCAGCAAAGATATTTCCTGTCTGGAAGCCCTTGCAGTCCACTTAGAATGAAGATTCTATGATCACACCCTGAAAATTAATGGGCACATTAAAGAATACCTTTATGTGACTAGGTGAGCTAGTCATATGCATCGGATGATGACTCTGAAAGGTTTCCTCCTTCTGCTTCGACTCATGATTTAAAAATCTTTTAGAGATTATGTGCATACATTCCAATTGGAATTTATAGCAAAATTTGGACTGACTTAGATTTAGGAATAACTGAGTCCTAATCAAAATCTGAGCTTTCAGATACAAGTTTAGTAATAATAATAATAATAAAGTGTCAGCTCTTTCCTGAGCAATAAGGTCTAGTCCCCTGATTGGTACTTAGACAAAGTGAATTGCTATGGAGTCCTAAAACTGTGTGGCATCACCTTACTTTTTGAGTTTTGGAAATCTTCACTTTCTTTTCAATCATATTAGGCAAAAATTGCAATAGGAAGAAATGTTATTTTCATTCTTTACTCTTCCTAACTTATGAATGTGCTCAAATTTATTACTATTAATATCCAAATTGATATTTTAAAACTAAACTGTAAAATCAGATTTAGATTTTTATTCTGTTATAAATTAGCAAAGAAATATTGGGGAAAAAAGAGCTGATAATGTGATAAAGTAGACAATAAGAAAAGTTGTTTTCAGATTCATATTTAACAAAACCCTGTTTTATGGTTGAACACTTATATTTCTATTATGGTTCTATTTTAAGCCTATCATTAAAGGGAAGGGTTTAATTTTGCCAGACATTGCACTTAAACAGGAAAAGAGAGCATATCTTTTTTCAAAAAGATGTGCAAGTCAAATAGAGAAGATGAAAAAAATGTGGGTAAAGGCAAATTACTTTTGTAATTTAGGTGAAGAAATGTTACCACTATTTTATAATTCCAGATGAGAAAACAGTGGTAGAGCTAAAATGAAGTCCAGAACAATCTGAGTTCACTCAAGTTTATCAGAAAGAAATAATTGCTCTGTAGCTATCTTTGAGCAATTTAAAGATATGCATATGCATGCTTAATATCAGTCTGCAAAGGGCTTTAAACAAATAGTTGATTTCTAATGGTGACTCCAAATGCTCCTTGCAAGCTTTCCATACCCAATATTTAAAGGCATGATAAAGCATAAGCACTTTGTTAGCAACATGTTTTCTGAAAATCTTAACTGTTTCAGTGAGACATATGGAAATGCAAATAATTATTACATTGGGGAGAAAATGTGTTTGCACCTAATTTTCATATCAACATATAGCAGCACTTAAGTAGTTTGCCAAAGAAAGAAAATGCATCCACCCATCCAGATATTAGATCACAAAATCTGAAAATGTGTCATTAGAACACAAAAAGATGGTATCAGGGCTGCTACAACAAAGTTCCTTTGCCTCAGAATTACTTCACTATATCTTCCATGAACTTTTTCAAACGTCAGTGCATATCTTGTAATAGGCAACATTTAGTGACATGTGCTGTAGTTACCATCAATTTCCCTCTATTTCAGGACAGAGAATTCCATGATTGAGTGCACATTTAAAGGTCATAAGCAAAAGCTGAATAACTCGTTTTATCCCAACTGCTGATCTCAGCTGAACTAACATAGAGTATTGTTACCAACACTCTGGAGAAATAAAAATTTGCCATGTAACTGAAGCAAACCATCTAAGAAAGTAATCTACTCTCTTTCATAAGTTTAGCAACTGGAAATTCTGAACAACATTAACATTCAGCAATTTGTTGATACTTCCAACTTATGAAGGCAGAATAAGTTTGGAATGAAAAACAAAAACTGATTAATTTGTTTGACTTTGGTATATTTTCACTTGGGGGGAAAATTCAGATGCCATAATAGTCTGTGTTGGTTTTTGTTGGGATAAGGTTAATTGTCTTCAAAGTAGCCAGCATGGGGCTATATTTTGCATTTGTGCTGAAAACTCTGTTGATAATATAGAGATTGATGGGGGGTAGGGAGGAAGGTTATTGCTGAGAAGTGCTTGCACAGCATAAAGAATTTTTTTGTTTCTCATTTCATTCTGACAGCAAGCGGACTGGGGGGCTGCAAGAAGCTGGGGGTAGACGTGGCTGGAACAGTTAAAGCCATCTGACCGAAAGTATATTCCACGCCATATGGAATTAGAATTCTGGAAAAGAATCATGCTACATTCCCTAAACGGCAGGAATGTGTTCTTAAAAATGAATGTTTCCTTCAAAGAAAAAACTAGTCTAGAGTCAAAAGGCAAAAATCTTCTAAGGTATTTGTAATTTTTTTTTTTTTCAAATATGGGCTATTCTGCTGTGAGCAGAATAACACAATATTATGACATGAATAGTGAATTGATTTCAGGAGGTCTGCAAAAGTAAGTCTGCATGAGGTAGTCGTGGTAAATTCAACTTGTATCCTGATAGTGATACACTTCCGTATCCTTGTCAAAAAGGATGGGTCAAAATGGAAGAAATATACAAAATTGCTTCTCTTCCTGCTGAAGGAGCCTGGTAGCATAAGACTTTTTAAATTATCCTTATACTACATAAATTATGTATCCTGAAATAAAACATGTCTTATTATATATATTGTTCCACGTCTGGTCCAAGGTCAACTCTCACAGTGGTTTTCTCCCTGTTTTTTTTAAGAAAGATTTTGCCCCTAAAACAATCTGTCTTGAATATTTTTCTGACTTCCCCTATTTGAGTGTACTTCCTGGTATGGATCAGTTTTAAAATTCCTTGGCTGAGTATTTTAATTCTTATCCTCTTCTTGGTCCTCACATGTCTCTAAGCATTCTCCCTCAAACCTACAAAAGTGGCTACTCCTCTGTCTTCTTTCTATCGTTGACACTATGTCCCACTCAGCTCTGTGTTCTCAGCCCTTTTCCAACAGGTAAATACAGAGGACCGGGGGCCACTTTATAATCATAACATCAAGACATATGGTATGGCTTGGCCCCTATACTTAGATTATTTTTTTCTAAAAAATCAAAGTAGTTTTATCAGTATTCTCCATCCATTTTTATCCCCTGAAGTGTGCCAAGTTGATATGTAGGATTTGTAATTTTGCAGTAATTACTCCTGATCCAGCACCAGTAGGCAAACCAACAGGTAATGGACTCACCAGTGCTTAAATCTGTGTCTTGTCTATGTTAATTTTGTCAGGGTAATCATAGCATGAAGCTGTGAAACTATTACTGAGTAGTGCAGAGTCTAAATGATGTGTGGCTGTCACTCATGCTGTGCAGGACTGTCTTCCCCTGGGACAGATCTGTCTGCTAGAGAGTGAGTTGGACTGGTCTGGAAACAGTCAGTAAGTCAATTCTTAATTCCAGTTATGGAAAATCAGTGATCCACCACTTAAGTATACTCTGGGCTCCCTCTTTAATTTGATAATACTACTTAGACCCTCTTATCTAGGAATATATGATACATTTGCTAAGGAAAAGAAAGGCCTTAAAAGAAAAGGATACCCCTCCTTTATGGGTTAGTAGCAAAGAACAAATTGATATCAATGAATGTTTAGTCTTGTTTTCTGAAAATACTCAGAAGTCTAAATATTGAAAGAATCCAACTAATAAAACACACATATTTTCTGAAAATGGTAATGGCTTTTAAGTTATGGAATTGGAAAAGACTGAGGAAAAGTAGGACTCCAGAGACAAGACTTTCCTTTACAGCAATGTATGTGGCAGGAAGCAGAGTTAATTCCACTTACACAGTGTAATGTTTGAGAAAAGGAAAAATCATAATGCTTAAACTGCAATTTAAATAGATGATTAACCTTAATGTCTCTCATGTTATGAAAAGGAGCAGAAAATTGGTTTTAACTAAGTCTTATTAGACAAAAGTTAATAAAATATTTGTCTATATTTTTATCCTCATCCACTTAGATTTTAAGACTCCTAAGTAGAAAGAGACATTTTGTTTAGCGTTCTTTTATTTATCTCAGTTTTAACCTGTTTTAATGGAATTGCATACAGATAGAAGAGTATAAAATATTAAAACTTAGATGGTATGACTTTCCCCATTGTCATTTCTTAAAAGTAACTTTAAAATTTGTAAAGAGTTTCTGAGAGACAAAGAAATGTAAAAATATGACATAAATCACATTATTTCAATTCACTCAAATTCTTAGGAACTTTCTGATTGTTCAGTAAACTATTTGACAGAAATTGAGGGTGATGGTAAAGCAATTTCCAAAATACACTTCCGTGCAGTATGAACACTATATTAAACTGAAGGAGGTATAACCCAAAAAAACTGCATATTTTTTAAAGTCTTTTAGAAAGTAATATTAATGACAGACATAGAACTACTTCAAAGATGAAATTAATTTGCTGGATGTGACAAGACCCCTGTGATAAGGTTATTCTTTGCTGGTTACAGAACCTGATGCCAAGGATGAAAAAATTCAAAGAAAATAACTGCAATTTAGCCAAACTCCAAAGTATGAAATATGAATCGGGAGCGACGAGTAGTTTAACATTTTTCTTTTCTGATTTTGATGATAACTACCTGAACCGTAAAGGCATCAAATATTATTAGAATATCCATCTGTTATCATAGCCCTCTTTTTGCTCACATGATCAGAAGCCAATCACTCATGCTGCTTTTTTCTTAAAACCAGGATTTCAGCAATCAGTTCTTCCAGATGTTAGTTCCTCCAAAGGGAACTAAAGGCTAGAGAAGATGAACATCACATATCTTAGGGCATTACTTTGATAAAAGTCTCAAACCATGAATACCAAAAGTTGTTCAGTTAAATGATTTGTACATTTTGAGTGTTGTGAACTAATTGTATAGAAATGAAGTGCATCCCTGGCACCTGGATATGTCACCTTAAGATATTTTACACAAAATATGTTTACCTACTCAAAATTTTTGTTTCTAAAACTGATGACTGAGAAAGTTATTCTGAATATTTTAGCAGACTTATCCTTTCCTTTCAAAAGCCAAAACTTATAGCATTTTTGCATATTACTACTTTGGTTTGAATTTGAAACAAGTTTTTAAAAAGCATTAACAATTTCCTTAATTTAGAGCTGTGGAGGACTTTTTCTAAGAATTTTAACTGTACTAAATTTCAAATTAATAGCCTTCTCTGGAACCATATTTAGTGCAATTAATCCAAGACAAGAAACCACTGAATTTTAAGAGCCCCAACTTTATTTAAGACTTGATACAGAATCAGAGAATCAGTTAGGTTGGAAAAGACCTTTGAGACCACTGAGGCCGACCTATGACCAAACACCCCCATGTCAAACAGATCATGATACTAAGTGCTACATCCAGTCTTTCCTTAAACACTTCCAGGCATGGTGACTCCACCACCGCACTGGGCAGCTCATTCCAGTGTTTAATCACCCTTCCTGTGAAGAAATGCTTCCTAATGTCCAGCCTGAACAGCCTGTGGCACAGCATGAGGCTATGTCCTCTTGTCCTGTCATTATTTGCCTGGCAAAAAAGGTCAAGCCCCAAATTTCAGATAGTTGTAGAGAGTGATAAGGTCTTCACTGAGCCTTCTGTTCTCTAGGCTAAACAATCCCAGCTCCTTCAGCTGTACCTTACAGCATTTACTCTCCAGACCCTTCGCCCTTCTCTGGACTGTGCTCCAGCACTTCTTACCTGGATTGAGGGGCCCAGAACTGGACACAGGATTTAAGGTGTGGCCTCACCAGTGCTGAGCACAGGGGTGATTGTTAGTCCACCTTCACCCAACTGTATCCCTCAGCCTGATGTAGCACATCTCCTTTGTTAGCATCTCTGTATCTACGGACAAGGTTTGCCACAAGGGATCTGAGGGCCCTTGAGAATCCAAAAATTATTTTCTCAGAATCCATTTTAGATTAGGCTTAAAATATGTCTTAAATGACACTTACTGAGATTACTGGGTTTCTCTCTGCAACTAAAAGACTTACATTTTTAACTTCCCAAGAAAAAAAATCTCAAGTACCTTGCTCACACAGGTTTAAAAACAGAGATTGAAATTTAAACTGAACCAAGAGTAGCTTCTAGATGGTATAAGAGAGGGATCAACCTCTGTCTGTGGCTTTGAACAAGAGATAAGATAGCAATTCCCTACACAGTTCTCCTAAGCACAAATGAGTAGTAATGTGGGCAACAGTGATGACTGATGACTGATGACTAATGACTAAGTTTTCGTGGGTGGAGTTCTCAATAGGAAAATAGGCAGACACATTATACTTCATTTTCCACTGTGTGGGAATTCCAGAGTTGTTGCTATGAGAGTGGTGACACTCTGCATGTGTCTCACATGTGCAGTTCATGCTTAGTGCAAGAGGGAAATGAGACGGGAAAATTTCACTGGTGCTTTACATTAAGGTGGGCGTGGGAAGGGCTGGCTGTAACAGTCTGCCATTTGCAGATCTTTGACACAGCAGCAAAGCTGCAACCGCAGCTGCAACTCTAGCATTTATCATGGAAAATTTGGATGAATCTATACAAAATTTTTGCTTAACAGAGAAAGTGCTGCAGCACTTTGGTCCTTACGGAAATTACTTTCCCTGAGCAGATATGCAGCAGAAACTGGGAAAGAAGCCAGGGCATAAGGTGTCCTGCAGTGTTCTTGGATCAGAGTGAGTAGGAAATTTTATTAGATAAATATGACTGTAGGTGCACTGAGACTAAAAGCTAAAGTCCTGGCAGAGTTTTTTGGGGTTTTTTTTTGGCAGCGATGGCACTCTAGCTCTGACTCTCAGTGGTGTACTTTGCCCGCAATGTAAAACATGAGTGAGAGCACAGGTGTTTGTCACATACCTAATAAGCAGCATCAGGAAAACAATGTCTTCTAATTTTTTGTGGTGAAATGTTGTTCAGAATAGTTGTGTTTTTGTGACGGGTTGATTTTTTTTTTTCCCACTGGCACACACTGGCAGTCTTTCCTCTTCAACACAAACATAAGATGTTTGTTATAGAATCATAGCTGAAGGGGAAGTCTTTGGTCTTGAGGAGCCATTAGAAAACTTCACTTTTATCTTATGCACTTTTGATATGTAATTAACTGCAGAAGAACAATGTGCCAAGCATTGCCTGTCCTGTGTAAGAGAGCACAGTTCCCAAAGAAAGGCACAATGGATTGATTTTAGACTGTACACTTTGGCATAAGAGTAGAGGTAAAAAGACTGAATTAACTTCTAATGTAGCTACTAATTTGGGACTTCATCAAGGCCACAGTTTGAGGGTGTCTAACATACTGCTGCATTCTGTCATCAAGAAATGGCCTTATGCATCTAAAATGTATCTGACTTTCAGATGTTTTACAAAAATGATATTTTACAAAAATTCTTCCCTAAATTATCTATGTCATTATTCAGTTATTCAGTTCCAATTTTTCCAACAAAAATGTAACATAACCTGTGTATGATTTCTTTACCATTGCAGACTACAAATGTCCACTGGATTCCAGGGATTCAAGCATGGATTTTCTATACACCGCAATTTATATAGGCTGAGTCCTGTAATGGCAGTTAAAAAAAAAACCAAAAAAACCAAATCACGATTAAACACAGGTTCAACAGGGATGAGCTGACTTTAACCCCTGAATACCCTTTTAATGCCAAGTAGTTCTCCAATCTTCCTTTTCCATCCCTAGAAATTACTGGAGGATATCTAAAAATGGTTGATTTTCTGCAATTTCTACTTAAGTATATGTGACATGTTAAGGCTTACTTAGAGTCACAGAAGCTATTAATCATCTACCTAAAATTTATCATCAGAAGATAAACAGGTCCTCTAGAAATTTGCAAGAATCAGCCCAGGAACCTAGGAGCACTTTTTTTGAAGGCATGTGCATGTCTGTCCTCACTGAGATTTAATACCTCTTCTAAAGTAGATGCACTGTGGATTCCACATTTTTTAGTTTAATTGTTCGCCCTGTAGCTCAGAATTGTATAGAAAAGATTTATTATTCAGTTGTTAAAGGCATACATCTTGCTACAAAGTTGAAACAAGAGGTCAGGCTTCTTGCTGTACAAGCAAAAACATAAACAAAGAAAATAGAAGGCTGGACCCTAATCTATTTTTCTCACTGCTTACATTTCTAGCGTTACTTATATTGTATCTCTGTGTATCTCAGAAATTGCATTTCTTCACATCTGTTCTATACTTCCCTCAGCACTCACTGACTACTATGGATTTTTAAAGTAGTCTCAGCACAAAGGGTTGGTAACGCATCCTTCGGAATGTGAATCTCATCCTACTCTATCTGTAGCCCCTGTACAGGAGCTTTGAAGTCTGGTGTGTCAACACTATAGAAGCATTCCTAGTCCCAGTGCCTTTTTCCTCTTGCATTTCTCTCCAGTTGATTTTTTGTCTTGTTAACTGGCAGAAATACAGATAACTTTGTCAGACAAGAGAAATTTGGGCTATCACCCATGATATTCATTCTCCTTTTTACCTACTTCCACCCCAAGTGGAATATTTACAACAAAGCAGAGGTCCTTCAGATTTACAAATAGCAAAGAAGAAAACTTAAATGAAGTAACTGCTATTTATCTCTTGAGAAAGTTCTTGACACGTTTTACTTTTTGAAGGCACAATATCTTATCAAGGTAGGTGACAGATACCTTGATGAAGTCGTGCACCAGACTTGCTTCTGCATAAGGTAGTGGTAGTTTTGAGGGCCCGATGTCACAGAATTACATCTACAATGTAGGATCACAACCCCCCTCGGAACACTGGGGGTTTTGAGAGGAATTTATTAATTTTTTTTCTTGCTAAGATTGTAGCATAAGTAATAGAGATCTCTACCCACACTTCTCTTGTTGCATGCATTCTTAATTACTAACACAACACATCAGGGGAATTAATTCTGAATTCTGCTAATAGCATTATGTCAATAAAGGATTAATCTTAGAAAAAT
>WEKY01035135.1:0-44132 GCA_013390045.1 Picathartes gymnocephalus
ATTAAAAAAAAAACCAAAACACACAGAACATGTGTTTACTTGACTCTATCTTAATATCCCTGCAGAATTAGCTACAGTTCTGAAAAAAACCAGACTACCATGTCCTTCTACTTCAGTTCTGATAGGCTGGTCAATAAGTTGTTAAATGGTATATTAGAAATGAGTATTTTTTTGAATAGTCTCTTCCTAAAGCAAAATTACAGCAATGGATTAAAAGTCTCAGATCTAAGTTCTGGTTTGTTTTACAAAATTTCTTGTGGAGAATAATTTAAAAGTAAACAGTAATATCTCAAGAGAAAATGGAATGCAATAAAAAAATTTTTATACTTACAAATTACAAATAGGTAATGCCTTTAAGGTGTCTATAAAGTGGGACAAACAAATTCTAATCAATTTGGTTTATACTTTCTCTGCAAAGGCGTCAAAGAATTTTATCTGCCAGTAATCAGTCAGTAGACCAGTACAAATATCCCTGGTAAACTCTACACCATGGGTACCTTTTCATGCTATAATTAACTCCAAAATACTCATACATGCATCTGAGACAGAAAGCTCTGAGAGATTACCAGCAGACCTTGAGAGATGCTAGCCCATCTCCAAACAAAGGCTGAAGCAGAATACTTTGAGATGAAGACAAACAGCTTTACAGCTAGGACAGAGAACCCAGCCCTCCTAGAGATCAGATGTAGGACCAAGCACACATCTGGTGTGAGTTAGGCAGAAGAAAGACAAACCACCATTAATGGCCACCATGTCTTTTGGCTCCCAAAGGGCTGCAGGCACTACATATATAAATAATTATTCTGGCATTACTCAGCTTTCATGTCTCTTCCATTCATACTTTTTGATTATACTTCTAAAGTACCTCCAAATTTTTATAAAACCAGCTCCTGGATGAGAAGAGGATCCTAACCCTCAGTCTCAGGAGATAAGTGTTGGTGTTGAATATTTTCAGAAATATCTGAAATTTGTGACACTGGGTGGAGAATTCAGGATAAAGGGCAAAGAAATTCAGGGCTGGAAGTGGCTGGACCTGTAAGGCAGGTGGCCTTTATTCCTCTTGCCATGGGGTGGAATGGGACAGACATTTTTCATATCCAAGAGTGGTTTGGAACAAGAAATCAAATAACTTAAAAAAATAATCAAAATACCACCCAACAAAAATGTCTACTGAAGGGAATCACCTGATGAGGTTTTTGCATTGCACTGAACTCTGATACAGGACTGATGAACTCAAGAAGGAAGACAAATAAGAGATTGAAGGCATGCATAAGCAGAGGTGTTTACAGTGAGACAGATAAATGGATTAGATAGAGAGAAAGCAGCACTTTGACAGAGCTAGGAGTAAAAACAAAATGAGAGAGGGTATTATTCCAATCCCTTATTGTCTTCTGCGTTGGAAAAGCAGCTCTGCAACTATCTACTGTATTATCACACCTGCTTATTTAACTTTGTGAGTTGCATCATTTCACACTTAATCTTTATTTTATTCTTTTTCATTTGTTGGAAAATCAAAAAATGCTATTTTGGTAGGAGACAGAATTGTGAACTATAAGAAATAACATTGCTTGAGGAAATATCATTTTCCCACAGTCTGACTGCAAATTGGAAAGACCCAGTGAACTGCTGCCTGTATATGTAGTGGAAGAATATTTTATTCAGATAAATTATTATACATGTATATATATATATATATGTAAATGTATGTGTGTGTGTGTGTACATGTGCACTTGCACAGATGGAAGGAAGCAGAAGACAAAGAGAAGTGATACACTATTTAAGGAAAAGAAATGAAATCACACTGGGAAAAATTCTCCAGTCTTATTAAATATTTATATCCGGGTCTGTATAAGGACAGCTGAATCTGTTCAGGTATAGAAAACTCTCATATCACCCTTTACCCCTCAATTTCTTTACCCATGTTTAAAACCAGATTTCATAAAGAATTTTGTATGGACATGAAATAGCTGTCTGTTTCATTATCATGTGCTTTTGAACTTGGGAAAAAAAGAAAAAAATCCTGCTGGAAAATCTTTACCTGTGGTATTTCTGGTCAGCTTTAGATTAGGAAGTTCCATCAATTTTTAAAGAAAGGTTCAGTTTATGAGATTTAGTAACCTCCAGAGGCTTGGGTGAGTCAGATAAGCTCCAGATAAACATCTGACCTTTGCAGGGTTTATCCAATGCGAAGGAAAGCTATTGAAGTGCACCTATTGCTAATCCTGCACTTGTTCCAAGCAGGAAATTTTCACTGATGTTAATGTGAGCTCTGCACACTGAAGGAGAGATTATCCAACAGATATCCACAAAAAAACAGAAGCTAACAACATATGAATTAGACGACACAACTGTGCCAAAAAATTATTTCTTGAGGTATGTCAGGCAGTTTGCTTTTTAAACTAGCAATATTACCATAAAAAAATTTAAATTGATTAAATTTTGAGCTGAAAGTAACCTTTTGCTTTCAACATAGACATCAGCTTTCAAGATGCTTCCATGCACAAGTATTAGCAAGATCTAATAAACCAAAAAAAAAAAAAAAAACCCCCTAAAAAATCTTTCCTCCTTTATACACTTCATGAAGTTCAGAAGTTAAAACTACTTTTCCTCTTGATTTAAATTCACTCTTTGCGAGCCGGAGTAACACTGTGTGTTCTAGGGGTGTGTTCCAGATTTTATAGCACATAGTTTTTTATGCAAAGCCATTTCTTGTTTATGCAAAACCCAAAATTAATTACTCACAGAATCATAGAATGGTTTGGGTTGGAAGGAAGTTAAAGATCATTTATTTCTAAGCCCCTGGTCATGAGCAGTGACACCTTCCACTAGACCAACTTACTCAGGGCCACATCCAACCTGACCTTGAACCCTTCCAGGGAAGTATTCACCAGCACGTTTAGAAAATAGCAGGAAAACTGCTATTTAGGTGTGCTTAGAGTCAGGAAAATTGACTGGATGCTCTGCCACTCCCATGCCTTCAGCCCTGTGAAGCATCAAGAAGAGCAAACACAGCTCCTTCTCTTGGCTCTCTCAAAGCTCCATTACTTCTTGATTTGTCCTCTTGTGTCTTAAACAGAAAGAATTTCAAGGTGGAAAGCTGCAACAAGGGGATTTTATAACATACAAAAGGTCATATGAACCCCTCCCCACCCCAGTTTATTGACATGAGTTGCAAATTCCAGCTTGCCCAGTTTGCAGTGATTGCTTCCCTCCCTGTTCTTGGCCTTGGAAATCCACTGGGAATATCTACATCATCTTAAATAATTTGGCCAGAAACAGTTCACCGAAATTTTACAAACCAGGCTATACTCCCCCAAAGTCAGGCTGCAGAAAATTAACAATGGCTTTCAGAAAAACTCATGGAGGGAGATAAGCTATGAAAAGAGGCAACTCTCTAGAATTAATAATGCAGCTGCACCAATTTATAGCAGCTGAAGATCCAGTCTTTTACTTATCTTCTTCCCTGATAAAGCTGTCTCTCTTTCTAAGAACAGAGAGTTTTCTTCTTTTTTTTTTTTTTATTATAATTTCTATTTTTCTGTAATTGAGTTATTTGTTCATTGGAATGCAGAGCTGACCTCAGCTGAAAATTCACTGAAAGTCCTGCATGGCAATCCTTATCTACAGAATCCCAGCTAAAACCCCTGACCTATGTATTCTCATTGTCCTCTCCATAACTCTATTATAGTCATGATATTTTTGACAAAACACAGTGAAAGAATAATGCTACTGATGTGAATACATTCTCTTTCTCCCTGGACCAAAATGAAACCTAGCCTGCTTCAGGTCTCCCTTGATAGAAAAAAGACTTAATGCATTAAACATAGGACATACCCCAGAATTTTAATAGGATTTTTAATCCACCAAGTTTGGGTATATAATTGTTAAGATTTTGTTTTTCATTATGGAATATTTTATGCTTAGGATTCTCCAAAAAATGAACGTCAGGTATTAATAACTTTCCAGCATAGAAAGCTGAACAAAACTGCAACCTATTGTATTTGGCAGACGGGTTACAAAAACAGGATTAGAAAAAAATCCACAAGACACTGCCTAGATTAATCCACTGCAATGTAGATCCTGATTTAATTCAAACAATGCATAATGCATAGACTTCCAACAATAGGTGGCTATTGTGAGCAGTCTTTTCATAGTTAGACGTATTCAGTAATGATTATTCATGTAAACAGGCTCTTTGTTTAAAATTGATCAGTGAATTGTTTTGACTGGTGTGCCAGTTCCAGCCTTGATGGAAGACAGCACATGTGTTGCGGAAGGAGGAGCCTCAGGAAAGTGGAAACAGCTCCCCGTTGGAGAAAGCTCATGGCACTGAGTTTGATACACTTTGTTTCAGAAGCAGAAAGAGATTGTACAATGAGTTGTTTTCACTTTCACATGACTGTGACCCTGAGAATTAGAGAGGGTCATCATAGAATGGTTTGGGTTTGAAGGGACCTTAAAGATCATTCAGTTCCAAGCCCCCTGCCATGGGCAGGGACCCCTTCCACCATCCCAGGTTACTCCAAGTCCCATCAAACCTGGCCTTGAACACTTCCAGGGATGGAGCATTCACAACTTCTTGGAAAACCTGCTCCAGTGCCTCACCGCCCTCTTTATCTGGGATGTCTTTGTGTGGGATGACATTTGCCACCATTAAGAAAAGCTCACAGTACACAATTTTCTTGAATTGAGATGATTTGAATGAAGGGGAAATTACCAATAACTATATTCTCACATCTTCCATTTGAAAAAGGCAGATGAGGTTGACTTGTCTCACAGATTGTCAGCTCTGCTAGATCATTAACTTTTGGCTCTCTGTTTTTGTAAAGACTTGAGTACCTTAGTTTGCAACTGTTTTCTTTCTCTTCTCACTTTTTTTTTTTCTTAATTTTTCTTTTCTTTTTTCCCCTCATTTTATTCTCACCAAAAGGACTAGGATTTATTTTAGTGAATAAATGTTCACCTGGAGTGACTTCAGGAAGTGAAATAGCTTTTCATGGAGATTTGTGTTACAGTAAATGACAAAATTCTAACTGTAGAGTTTTCACCCTGAACTAAGCCTGGAACTGTTCTGACTATACATGATGGACTTGGATGGTGTTAAGTAGAAACCTGCTCCATAAGAATTGAGTTATTAATGAAATAATATTTTTTCATGCTTGGAAGCAAAAATTGTAGAAATATCTTGCACATTCCTTTCCTTTATAGTCATTCAAAAAAAGAGAGATCTGGTCTAGCGGAAGGAGACCTTGTACCCTGGAGTGTTCAGCATCAGTTCTTTGTGAAAATGCCAAGCACTGGGCTTCAAGGTGTGGGAGGGGGAAACACAAAGAGAAATAAGAATGTCTCAAAGTCACAGATGCCTCATGGCAATGAGGGCTGGCCCAGGGCCAGTTTTCATGTCGTACCTAAATCTTGATCATGAAATTTGGATGCTGCTATTTCAAAGTATGGATGTAGCCCCACAGATGGGCTCTGGGCAGGCATTAAAAGAGTTAGACCACATCTTTCCTGATACTGGAGCAGCAAATAAGCAAAATCTCTTCCCCAGGACCAAGTTTTTTCAATTCTATCCATAGCTATTTTGAATGATGTTAGCTAAGATATCCTGAAACTCAAAGAAAGAAAAATTAAATAGTTTACTAATCAGATTGTCCTCACAAATTTGCATATTTCACAAGTCTTTATATGTGTCTCCTTTACCTCCTTCCCATATTATTGCTTTTAGCATCTTGTCTATATTGGAAAAAGCCATTGGAAGTGGGACTGTTTCTGGTTTCTTAGCTCAATTGCATCTACTTCTGAATCCTAGTTAGTGCCTGGGTGTTGTCTTCCTGGAAAGAACAATAAAGATGGATGCTTGACAGCCTCCAGACTGCAATCGTCATGACCAAGCACTGGTTCATGGATGGCAGCTTTAGCTGGAACGTGTTGATTTAAACTAAAAAAAATATTTTGAAATACACCTTTTAAATTTTTTTTGAAAAATTTTGGATTAAAACAACAGGGAACTCTAGAAATAAATAAATAAATAAATAAATAAATAAATAAATAAATCCCCATAAATCAAGTTGTAGCTTATCCAAACAAAAGGACACCATTGTTAAAAAAGACTCTAGTTTTGTGATGTTTTTTCCTCATTTCAATGGGGGAAAAGTAACACACTTAATTTTTTTTTTTTTTTTTTTAATTAGTAGGTAAGTTTGAAAATACCCAATAAGTTGACCATACTTTTGGCAATTCCTCTTAGACGTATTAGCTGTTTGAATCAAGCAGTGTCATGTTTTAACTCTGGAAAGGCAGATTTCTGTGCAGATGCCATCCTTAAAGGATAATACTCTAAATCTCAGCCTATAATCACCTAGAAAAACCTGTGCCATATGTAAATATGTAATTCACATGAGATTGGCTCCCAAGGGAATTCCTATTAGAAGCATGAGCTGCATTGGAAGCGACAGTCTTTTTAGTGCCATTAAGGTAAATGAGCTGGTAATGGGAAGTGCAGATTATACTAACTTCAATAATTTATTTTATATTTCCCATCAGGGTAGCTTTTACAAACAGCTAGTGTTAATTGAAATGTAAATGAATGATAAATTATGAAAAAAAGGTATTAAAAAACGGAAAACAGAGTGAAATAAAAGGAATAAAAACAAGATTCGTACAGCAGAGGGAAGAAAAATGGGTTGACATGGTAATTAGATAGCGCAAAATGATGGGGAAACAAGAAAGCAGGCAGAGAACAGCCTGTGTGAATCCGAGGCACAAACATGCACAGAGTCAGTGCAGTGCTGCCTGTCGGGGCTGAGCACACGCCTGGCACTGCGTCCTCACTCTGTCTGTCCTTGCTGACCCACTGTCTGCGGTTTTCTCTGCACAACCCCCGACAGCAGGTTTGCAGCTCATGGCATTGCTCTACATCAGTGGAGCATGAACTACACCCCGACCCCTCTGAAAGATCCTGGCAAGGATTTTCCATGGTAGTCAATAATTTTGGCTGCTTCAGACCTGCTTTTTCATCATATTCACTCTTAGGGTGTCCTAGCAGGCAGGATTCAGGAAAGCATGTTGAGTTAAAGCATCAAGATGAGTCTCCTGGTAAAATTAACAATTATGAAAAATCTTGATGTGTTCCTCTGAAAGTGGCCCAGAATAACCCCATTCATAGTGTCATAGACATGGTTTCTTTCCACAGAAATTTAAAAATAGGAAAATTTACCAGGCTGAGCAAATTTAATGGAAGTATGAATCATGCTGACTTGTACTGCTGCAGATTAGTTACACTATGTTACCATTTTTAAACTATTTCAAGTTTCACCAACAGAGCCTGGAGAATACAATTAAAGTGTTGGAAGGTTATTGATCCAGGCAAATATTGCCTACCAGAATTAAACACATGCACCTCTGCAATTTCTGGAAATGTCTTTCCAAAATTATCCCACGTACTTGAAAAAGAAATTGTCTATTTAAAGATAAGGAAGTGCCAGGAATTTTAGAAAACATTTGTTTGGCTAAGTTGTTTCAATAAATGAGCATACTGTGCCTTATATTCCTTTAATAAGAGGTAAATAAACTGGAAACAGATTTGAAAACCAAAAGGCTGAAAAGTAAGTAAGTGTTCAGTTGGAAATGCATTTGTTCAAAAATACCTGACCACATGAAAGTCCTGAGTGATTAAATATAAATTCATTTTTCATTATCAATGCCGTAAGACACATCAGTGTTAAAACTTTGGAAATGCTTTAAAGAACCTCTTAGATGTCATACCAGCTTCACTACAGGAGTGTCTGGACCTTATTTGGCAAATCTACAGAAACCTTCACTGCACAGAAATCTGCAATTCACAAACCCTTGGAGGTCAAACCTGATGGATAGAGCAGTGCATGCAGATTTCTTTATGTCACACAAAGCAGCAAAGAAAAGTGAGCCATTACTAACCAAACTCTATGTGTCTCTTGTAGAGATAAGCAGCTAACTGACTTGCCAGCAGAAGAAATCATGAAAAAGATTCTTGAGGGAATACTCTTTCCTGAAAATATTCAGCACAATGTTTTGGTAAAGCCATGAAAAATAAAATTCTGAGGTGGAAACTGCAGCAACAGCCACAAAAGAAATGCCTTTGGCAAACAGTTCAAACTCATTCATGGTCAAAAGGCAAGGCAAACATCATGTGGACATTGAAGCTGCTGGATGACCTGATCAGAGCCATGAACAAGTGACAAACATTTCCACATGCACTCTTTGTTGGACTAGTTAGACCCAAAATCTGTCAGGCCAAAGTATTTCTGTCACACCTCTGAAACTCAGGGAGGAGAGATGGGTGAATTCAAACAGCAGTGGTTTATCTATCCTATGTACCACGAGGAGTCATGCAAGTAACTGGTGCCATTCTCTATTTTATGTCCAAATGTAGGGTCCAACAAACATCTTTCCTCTATTGTAGAAGACAGATAATCTCTCAGGGATGTTGCAAAATGCCTGGGGAGTCACTGTCACCAGGCTCCTCCTGACACCCCAAATCATGGTCCTTGTAAACATCAGCCTTGAACTGCCTTGATGGCTGTGACAGATGTCACTGTGCCTCCAGGACAGGGGCAAAGGGATGAAGAGCAGCTGCTGAAGTGAAAATCTGGCAAGCTGCAGGCAAATCTGCCTGTCAGATAAGAGCTCTCAGGGATGACAGGTGACACGCTAAACCTAACAGCCAGGGAAGAGGCTCTCTCCTTCCAGACTACCAAGCAATATTAAGTTGAAATAGACCACTTTTTCTTTTGACTCAGTAGTTAAAATGTGTTCTCACAATTTTAATTCTACTGAAAGCTTCAAACTTTCCTCTTGGTCCTGCAAATTGGGATGCTGAACACAAGTTTAGGAAGGAACAACACAGCTGTTAACAGACTGAAAAGGATATAATGACAAATGTGTTTCAGGGAAGAGGATGGGTCCTGATAAACCCTAGGGCTCAACAAACACCCTTGATTTTTGCCCCAGAAGATTCTGCTGTAGCATTTTGATCTTGAATATTTGGATTAAGGAGTAAACCCCAACATTATCTTTCCAAGAGTAATTCCAAACTTCTGCAATTGTTATTTGAGTTCTCAAAGCTAACATCCTTCTCATGCAGGCATGGATTACCTGCAGTTACTGACGTTCAGAATCTTGTAGACAAGTCTTTCATGAACAAGGCGTAAGAAACATTAAATCAGAACTCTTTTGACACAGACGCTTCAACTTGAAAAATGATTTTTAAGGAACATTAAATACTCCAATTCTGTGTCTGGGTTGCAAGGATATAATTCAATAATTGAGCTTATTGGAGGAAAATCAAAGAATCACAGAACCATTAAGCCTGGAAAAGACCTGTAATATCATCAAGTCCAAGCATAACCCTACACTGCCAGGTCTGCCACTAAACCATGTCCCTAAGCACCATATCTACACCTAATAACTCAAAAAGAAAAAAGAAAAAAAAAAATCATAGATTTGCTCAAACTCCAGAAAAAAAATTACAAAGAGGAGCAATTGTGACGCCAGAGATGGCTGCTGATATCACCACATTTATTTTGCTCTATATTTTTAGCATATGTAATAATCTACTTTTAAATGCAAGAAAATGTTTAAGATCTGTAGACAAAACACACCTTTAGAGCAGGTTAGTCCTCAGCTCACCTGAAATGCACAGTGACTAGATCTCTATTACAATAGCTGAAATCGATGGTGATGGGCTCTGCAGGCTCATGGATAAGTAGGAACAACTCCAAATCGTAATAATAAGTTTCACAAGACATAGTTAAATTGGTGAGCTGTGCAGGTTCTTAAGTTCTGTGTGAAAAATGAAAGAGGAGATCAATAAATTGGCAACTCCCTCTCCCCTCTGTGCTGTTACATGTCCTCCCCTGTAGGGCTTTCATTTTATTTAAATCACATAATCTAATATTATAAAAAGTGATGTAAGATAAGTGGTTCATTCTGCCTCCAGAGGCATATTCCAGTGTTAGTTTTTCCACTTGCCCTTTCTAAATTTTATACTGAATATCTGAAGTCAAAAACAGATTAGGCTGTAACAACAAGAACGTATTATGTTCACCTCCTAATCACTTGGTATTATTTTTACCCTTCTAAGCTAAACTCGAATCTTTATTGTTCCACTATATTTGTCTGAACTTTTCACTTTCAGTTCTCCATTTCATTCCAAGGACTCTTCATTTTCCTTAGAACATTTTCTTGTGTTCTACTTTAATAAGAGTCCTCTTCATTTTCCACCATGTGGTTCACCTATCATTTCTCTGAGAGAAGAGAAAAAAGAATACAATGTTGCTTTGTCGACGAATCATTGCAGATATGCACAGAAGCTTAACTTTCAGTGAAATAAATCATTTGGATATATCACTACTTCCAAGACAAAATAACAATTTTTATTTCCCATAATGGTTTATAATTTTCATTACCTCTGCATTAAGTTCTTAGTTCTAAACCTCTGTAAATGTAGCTGAAAAGAAAGGAATAGCATTGAAACCAGGCCATTTTTTAAGGATAATAATTTAGTGATTTGCTTAATTTCAATATTCAGTAATTGACTTGATTGGAGGATAAGACTGAAAATGGAAGGACCTCAGAAAATGAACTGATATAACTTTGACATCAGATTTCTCACTTGTGTATTCACATCTAATTACAAGAAAGTAATTCTGCTTATTTTGCTTATTTTTGACTAAAGATAAAAGATTTTTGACTGAAAAACTGAGGGCCAGTAATCCTGTTCCAAACAATGCACCCTTTTTCATTTTCCTTACTTTCAGTGGTTAATTACTCAGCTTTGGCATTGACCTTCCATAGCTGAATGGAATGAAGCTGATAGAAAAGATATGAGAGAGATGGGAAGTTTCTTTGTGAAGGGATTATCACATTTGTTGCAATGTTCCATTAGTCTTCAGTTGTTTCCTTTATTTCTTCTTAGATCTTTCTTTAAGGAGGATAAGTTTTACATATTTGGTGTGGACTGCCCAGAAAATTTCAGAAATATCTTAGTAAGCAACTCATAAATGGCTTGAGGAAATGATCAGAGTGTATTTTCAGGTCTGTGTAGGGTTACATACTTTTCAAGACTTTTATGATGTTTACAAATAAATTGAAATCTGGCATAAGCAGCAGTAAATTAAGTGCCCTAAATGTGGCTTTTAAAGTTTGATTAATTAATATCCATAAAGCATTTTGCACTGTTCAGACTAAAGGTCTGTAAGTGCACAGAACAAAACACAATAATTATTAATCCTGTATCTCACTGTGTGTGGGAACACTGGAGAGATGCTTAGCCCAGGTACGCTAAATTATACAGCCCTGTGCTTCCAAATCCATCTCCCCCAGCCATAGTTACATTAGCTTTGCTGATCTTTTCCTGTAATGAATTTGCTTTTTGCTAGTTTGATGTAGGATGAAAACAAGGGGCTATACAATATTTTTTACAGCTGTGTGTTTTGACACACAGAAGATATTTCATCTCCCGTGATGACAGCGTGCCATTCTGATGAAATAATGCAGCAGTCACTTAATAACATGGAAGGAACAGATACAACCAAAACATGCAAATATGGTAATTACCAACCTCAAACACAATTATCTCTTGTGCTAGTACTCATAATGACAACAATATTTCTGTACTGTTTTTTCCTAGAGTCATTTGCAAAATACTCGCTCTGTCTGTTTCCTTCCTTGTGGAAATTTGTCTCTCCCACAAAATTTCATTTTCTGTAATGACAGAAAAAACACTGGTTCAGTGACCTTGGCAGCTCCTTCACAGGGCACATAACGTATGCTGTCTTTCCACCTTTATAGGAACTGTGTGTCTCAACTCCCACAAGGTGATCAGAGGACGTGCTCCAGCCCAGCACATGCATGGCTGAGGATGCAATTACTGGAACAGCCCTTCTGAGATGCCCAATGCAAGAGCAAGAGGTTGGATCCTCTGTGGGTCTAAAACCTGGTCCAGATTCATAATGGCACTGCTGTGATTTATGCTAGGAAAGAGTTTGTGCCAGCTTGTGTGTCCATATCAAATTTGCTTTTACAATAAGACTCCTCTGAGATTTTATTCCTTTAAAATAGTTAGAGCTGTTTGGTAGTTCTGTTTCTTCAGCTGTGATAATGTGCTGGTTACTGCTTGGAGTTAAAAAGGTAAGGGACTACTGTTATGTGAGTACAATATAACCTAAGGAGCAAATGCAGTAGATTTGTTTCAGAGATTTGGGAAATGTAAGCTAAGGGAAGTACGTACCAACCACAGTCTTCTAGTTTCATGAAACTTTTTATTAGATGAGATTGAGTGGTTCTTGTATTGATATTATCCCTGACAAGTAAAAAATGTGACACATCATCAGAGACTGGCGTAAAAATTGCTGTAAAAAATTACGTGGGTTCCTCAGAAACAGAAAATAGTCATCAATCTGAGCAAAAGTTTTCTGCAAGATTTTGGCCTCTTTTCCTTAGACTGTGTGTTTGTCTGAACATTTCAGGCAAGAGGTGGTTTCCTGTATGCTTATAAGCACCCAGATTCTGAACTCAGTGGCAGTTCACACACAGGGCACTCAGTTATTTCTCATACCTGGGCTGCCACAGCTCCAAATCAGCTTTCTCTGGAGGTCTCATGTTAAGACAGAAATGCTAGCAGAAGCCTAAGAAAGAGCATTTCAGATTATTCTTTCCCTGAAAGGGCCCTGCTTAGATCTATTGTGGTTGTGTGGTTTTTTGTTTTGTTTTTTTTTCTTTGATATTATACTTCAACACAGATATGAAAATCACTTGGAGTGTCTGGCTTGTTCTGGATTTCGTGCCAGGTATTGAGGCAGAAAGGCTTGCACACCAGACAAGTAATCTGTCACATGGGACGGTGAACTGATGGGGACAGCAAGACAGACACTGCCCTTTGAGAGGTGGTATCAGCTGCTAGAACGAGAGATATTGTTAGAGTCATTTGTCATCTCCTGCTTGTAGTTCTTTGCTGATGTTGTTTCATGTGGGGATATATGAGAAATAAGCAGTTCTTTCTGTGAAAAGTGGCTCTAGCAAACTGTTGATGTTCTCCCACCTCCAGGCGTCGTGGGAAAGTCAAACCAAAATTCATTAAAGATTTGTCAGCCTCTCTGCTCAATTCCCACTTAACACTGACCAAAGGGTAAGATCAAGTCCCGCCTTACCACCCAGTTCCATCAGCTCTCAGAGTAATTATCTTGCTGATTTTCCAGTTTGATAAAACTAGATACATAGTATAATTTGCAATTTTACTACTGATATGACATAAACATGGTATTATGGATCAGTGACAATTTCAAAAGTCATCATAATATACTTTTAGACAAAACAAGAATCTGAACAACATATAAACTCTGTAATCCATTTGTTTGTGGCACCAAGAATCTATGCAGTCCATCAATAAATAATGAAAGTTGAAAAAATTACAGATGATTAATAATTATATAGATAGCAAAACTCAGTAATTTAAGTCTCAACCAGATTATCCCCTTCACAGATATCTACTGAAATGATTTTCAGTCTTTAACTCCTTTCTTGCAGCTGTACTGTAAGAAACTCCACCGTTTTCATAGTATTATCCTTATTAAACTCTGGATGTCTGTAGCTCCATGCAATAAATTTAATGAGTGCAAGACCCACTCAGATGAAAAGAGAGAGTTCTTTCATCATGGGACTAGAATTTGACCCCAATTTTTTTTGGAATGAGGACTGCTTCATGTCTTTTCATATCAGACAGGGCACAGTGAGGTTGGCTGAAAGCCACAGTGAGGTTGCTCTCCCCTAAAAGGGAGGGGCAAGGAGACACAACTGAGATGTGAACAGAGTGATGCCAGCAAGAGCTGCCAGCCAGTGCCACGCTCGGCTTTGAAACCAAAGAGGTGTCCAAGGCTGAGGGCTCCGGGTCCCCGAGCACCCCCACTGCTGCACAAGGCAGGGACAGTGCCTCAAGCAGAAACTCGGTGGCTTGACCCAGGATAGGATTTTAGTCTACATAATGAGAGGGAACCCTGCATGACCACACAGAGCATGGAGGCTCAGTAACTTTTTAGGCCCAAATTTCATTACAGATTTTGATCTAAGCCCTGCAGATAACACTACTGGTGGCAGAACCCTGTGTCCTGTTGAAATTACTGATAGAGTACCCACAGTAAATTAATCTTGTGCAAGCCTTTGGCCCCTAACCTGCAGCTGATTCTTGAAAGGTGACAGCATTATCACTGTACCCCAAGGACATTATCAGAAATACTGAAAGCAGCATTTTTTAATTTCCCATACAACATTTGAAAAGTGCTGTTCTTGCATGAAGTCTTACTGAAAACAGAAAGAAAACATTTTAAGTTTGAAAATGAGTCACTTTGAATTCATGATATTTTTTCTTATGCAGAGGTTACTCAAGACTAGAAAATTAAAGGATCAATTAGCTGGAATTCACTTAATTCTTTCAGGGCAATGAGATTCTCAACACTACAATTAGAAATAATTTTCGTCTTCTTTATCTTCTCTGTTTTAAAATCTTCTTTTTAGATTTCTATAACAATATCTTTCTCCTACCTTGAACTGACAATTTGCCTTTGGACCAGACTCTCAGAAGGTTTAGTAAAAATTTATTTCCTGATCAGGGCCTTACAAAATGTTTCACATTGCATCTCACGATGTTTTCATGTCACGCTTCTTCAGGCCATCTACAGTGTAGTTCATCTGAATAAATTTTGACATTTCCACTTAGGACCTCTTTCTAGTCTATGAAGAGAGATAAATCCTTGCATGATCTGAGTTTAGACTTCTAAAGTAGGTCATGGGAATTGTACTTATTCACTCAGGCCTTTTTTCTCAGCTGACTACAAAGAAACCCGGGGTGACTGGCACAGCTGGAAGCATCTACACTGAAGATCTCTAAAGCTGGATGAGGTGAATCCCACCCCTGTTTCTTAATAAAGGCAAATTGTCAGTGACAATAGAAAGTCTGATCCTCACTTGTTTGGCCCCTTGTTCTGTTACCTGAATCTTTGCAGAATGCTATAAATATATTGCCAGTGACTTTTTACTACATTTGGGACAAATCTACTTATATTACAGCCTGCAATAGAAAAGAATGTTTTATTACTCTGGCTCAAGTAAAATACTAAATCGCTCCCTTTGTTATTAAAGGCCTACAAGTGTTTATCTGAACAGGAGACATTGATATTCTTTTATCCTTTTGTTGCAGCTGAGCACCACACTGGGAAGCCCTGATGTGGAATTCACAGGGATCCCAAGAGCTACTTAGACGTTTCATTTTCATTTAACTTTCTTAAAAAAAAAACAAAAAAACCTCCAAAAATCTGAAACTAGGGTAAGGGAAGAAGGAAAAGGAAATGGTGAATTATTTTGAAGAGCTTTGGATCCAAGCAGAGACTTGGCCTACTTTCATTATTTAATAGTCAGGAGAAGAATTTCCTCCCTTGAGTCTTTTTTTTTTTTTAAAGAATACCATCCCCTAAAACGCTATTTCATGCAGGTATTATTTCCACTTTAGAAAATGAAATTGTTAGTTAAAATGAAAATATCAAAAGATGACACATAATTGAACTGTTTATCTTTATCAATGTAGACCATGATGATTCTTTTATTTATTTAGGGAAGAAGTGAGGCACCTATGCTGGCTGGCAGATGCTGCTCAGCTACTCATGGAGTATCATCACTATTGTTTATATTTCATTAAGTCTGCTAAGCTAGTCTTTAATTCCAGAACAGGGTAGAGTACCTCTGCTGAGATCCTTACAAATAATGAGATAAAAAGGAGGATGGAAATACCTGAAGTCCTTTAAGTCCTTTGGTGAGGAGTTTTTCCTTTCTAAATTTTCCTAAGAGATGACTTTTATGGTTTCTGTGGTGCAGATATGTTTGTTCTTAAAAAGGAAAATGGTCTTGGAAACAATTTGCCCTGTAGACTATCAGGAGGTAACCATATAGCCAATACGAATTTGTGTCATAGAATGGTTCAAGTTGAAAGGGACCCTTTAAGGTCATCTAGTGCAACCCACCCCACCCTGCACCAAGACCCTGCTCGGACCCCCATCCAACATGTCCCTGAATGTTTTCAGGGATGGAGCATCCACCACCTCTCTGGGCAACATGGTCCAGTGCTTCACCACCCTCAATGAAAAAATCGTAAAAAATTTCTTCCTTATATCTAGACCAAACCTATCCACTCTTGGGTTTAAAACTTTATCCCTTGTTCTATCACAACAGGCTGTCCTGGAAAGTCTACCCCCATCTTTCTTATAAAACCCCTTTCAGTATTCAAGTATTTCAGTTTGTAGAGCCACAATGAGGGATCCTCAGAGTCTTCTCTTCTCCAGGCTGAACAACTGCAGCTCTCTCAGCCTGTCCTCACAGGAGAGGTGCTCCATCCCTCTGATCACATTCATGGCCTCCTCTGAACACACTCCACAAGGTTCACATCTTTCCTCCACTGAGGACCCAGAACTGGACACAGAACTCCAGGTGGGGTCCCATGAGGGAAGGGTAGACAGGGACAATCACCTCCCTCAGCCTGCTGGCCACACTTCTGATGCAGCCCAGGATACTGTTGGCTTTCTGGGCTGTGAGTGCACGCTGCTGGCTCATCTCCAGCTTTTCATCCACCATAGCCCCCAAATTCTTCTCCCCAGGGCTGCTCTCAGTGACCTCATCCACCAGCCTCTGCTGATATTGGTGGTTGCCCTGACCGAGGTGCAGCACCTTGCACTTGGGCTTGTTGATCACTAGGTTCTCATGGGCCCACCTCAAGTTTGTCCAGATCCCTGTGGATGGCATCCCATCCTTCTGTTGTGTCAACTGCACTGCACAACTTCATGTCATCTGCAAACTTGCTGAGGGTGCCCTAAATCTCACTCTCTGTATCACTGATACATTAAAGAGCACCAGACCCCTGAGGGGCACCACACACCACAGATCTCCACCTGGACACTGAGCCACTTGCCACTGCCCTCTGGATGTGACCATTCAACTGTGCAAGTCATCCAAGTCTCCTTCACATTATTTGTACCTCCTTTTGCAAATCCATCTATGTCTGGCTTATTATTTTTCCCTTTCTCTCCATTAATAGAAGTATTAGTCATTTTGGGGAGTGGGAGAAGAAGATAATGGAATCTTGAAGATATGTTGCCACTGATTACACTTCCAAGTTGACAAAAAAGTGCTGTTCCTAAATTTAGTACCGTGCACTAGATTGCAAGGAGCAATGCACCATAAATTACTGTATTTATGACATGCAATACAATATATAGACAATTTTGTGAAATTTCTGTGACAAGTGCACAAGAATTATTGAAAAAATACCACCCCATTAGGTACCAAATTCAGCAGAAATTTATAGCTACCTCTGTTTCCACACCTGCAGGCATTAGTGTCACCAGCATATTTCCCCTCCTCCCCCAGTCTTGAATGCCGGTAGCTATAGTGTGAAATAATCAGCATTTGTCCATTAGGTAAATAGCTCTGTGTGTATATGTGTGTTGAGGACAAAGGGATTTTTCTTCTTTTTCTTCTTTCTCCGTTTTTTCCCCCAGTATTTTATGTCTGTGCACAGGTTTCCCTGGGGACCAGACAAACAGAGCAATTTGTGAAAAAGCCTGAATTAGGGAAAAGGAAAAGGCAGCTTGCTGCAATTTATGTGGAAGGAAATGTTCTATTATAGATTTATTAGGAATACAGCATCCCTGTAAGCATGATTAAGAAGCATGATATTTGTATCAGAGAGAGATTTTCCCAATCTATGTTTCTGCTAACATCTGACATAACTTACAAATCCTGTGGCTCACGCAATAATAATGTGTCACCTTTGTAAATCAAACCTTACATAAACTAGCAAACAGGGAGAAAAAAGAGACAGTAGCTAATTGAGTGCTAATTGTGTTTGACAAACTTCTCAGCCAGCATATGCTAATATTCCAAGTTAGGAGGGTGGGCTGGATCTTAGGAGGCTTCACCTGTGGTACCTAATACCCAGTTGCTCACAGATGACTATGACTTGGTTTCTAAAAGATCTGTTTAGGCTGCTAAATCCATCTGGATGCTCCCAGAGCCAGCGTTTAGATTCTCAATGACCAGCACTTAGTAACTACTGAAAGATTTCTGACATTTCAGATTTCTCCAGCATAGCCTAAAGGTAAACACTATCAAGTACACTCAGATTTGCCTATGGTCGTATAATTTTAGAGGGAAAGGTAGGGTCTGAGTGTTTGATGATCTGGATATTACGTCAAATGCCTTCTCTTTAGGGCCAGTAGTCAGACTTCATGGGATGCACCTGCTGGCTCTGGCTGTGCATCTCCTACACCTAAGGAAATTCAAGGTAGTCCTTTCCCATTTTTACTACTTTTCTAACGTCCTTTTTTTTTTCTTTTTTTCTTGAGTGGTTTTGAAAACATATCTCCTATGCTTTGTCTAATCAACAAACTGGGATATTCTGTATAGGGCTCCCTCAATCCATGCTGCTAAAGCAGTTCCAGTTCTCATAACACTACAAAATATCCTGTGGACTAAAAGCACTGGAATAGAAGTTGGAGCTAAAGAATGAAAGAGATAGAGTTAGCTTAGGGAAATGTGGCTTTGTAAACCTATATTGGGAACTCCACTACGGAAAAGAGCTCAGAGTTAAGCTCTGTTTCCACCCAAAGCCAGGAGTAGTTGTTTTGTTGTAGTCACTTAAATTCTGTTCCTCTTGTCTTTAAAAACAAGACTACAAACTGTATTTCTTGATACAGTTATCAGGGTAAACACATGAAGGACTGTGAGATGATCAGAAGTCCTTGTGGCTACCCACTTTTGAAGGAAAAAAACCCAAAGCAAGATAAAATAAAAGCCCAATGACCCATCTAGAAAATGTAGACTTAGATCTGTGATTTGATCAGGCCAACACTGATTATTATATATGTGCCTCTGTATGGTACTACACTGAAAAATGGGACTGATTATGCTCCGTTTTCCTCCAGGTAAGATCTGCTCTTTTTCTTTTTGGATGGAAAAATAAAAGATTAATCTCAGTGTTCTCTCAAGGTCAGAAAATTACTTTGGGCATGTATATCTAATACCTCTTTTCCAAGTATGAGTCTTTTATTCACACTATACCTTTTCATTCTAAATATTACAGGTCCAGTTTCTCTGAAGAAAATATTGTAAAATGAACTTTTTTTCTCCCTGAACATGAAATCAAAATGCAGCATAAAAACATTATTCCTGTTCTTACAGACTGGTTGAGTCACTGTCCCATACTTTGTTCTATATAACAGTGGTGTGTTGGGTAGCATGACCTGGGTCTTTCCAGATGATTATAACCAAAAAATGTAAATGTTAGCACTAATGGGAAACTATTACAAGGAAAGAAAAATAAATTAACTTACCAGATAATACAACATAATTTATTTCCTCCAGAGAGCATATTTTCAGTGCAGATTTTAGTTTAATAAACTTGTCTCATACAATATTTCCCAGTACCATTTTCAATCCAACTTCAAATACATAACAGCTTTGGAATATAAATGATAGTTTACCTAATGCAACTTGAAGATTCAGCTCAGACTCAAGACTACTGATTAGTGTTCTCATTTGCAAAAGATGATGGGTCTGTATCTGACAAATTTTGAGACAAAATACTTATCTGCCTCTTGTGTCACAGACTCAGGTTTATTTTTGTCTCTTCTTCCCTTCCTGTGGGAACGGAATAAACTTACTTTAAACCTCACAGGGCCTGAATAAATCATCAGAGCTAAGTTTTGTAACATAACTAACCAAATAAATAAAATAAAGGAAGAAGATTGTTTCTGGCAATGAAAGATTTGCTGGAAGGTAATAAATAACAGTAGTATACCTTCAGGGTTCATTTGGTAAAGAAAGTTCTGTTTAATACAGAGATTATTTTCCCTCTGTTTTTAGACTGCCCTAAAGCCATCAGGGAGTAGCCTATCTTCTACCATCATCTATCATTACATAAAGTCATAAAATACATCACAATCATAAAATATGGTTGAGATAATTTAAATGGCAAGAGGACATCTCTCTGTTAGAAACACACTACCTGTACTCCTCTGGTAATACTCCCTGTCATCTGATCCAAAAGAAACCAAGCTCAGGTGTGAGCCACCATGAATCTAGAAAGCTCAAATTTTGCCACTGCAAGTAATTTAGGGGCCTTCGTGAAGAATAACTAAAACCTGCCCTTTTTCTGTGGCTCTAGTATATATTTAAGACTGCACCTCCTACATTCTGGAGGAGTAGCTTCTGGTTTTCTGCGCCTTAAAATTAGTGTTAGTCCCTTCTGATGAGTTAAGCCCTTTTGTCTCTGTAAGGTCTCCCAGAACCAGTAACTGTCCAAGCTGGCAGAATCCCTGACCGAAAGGAAAATTGAAACACAATAATAAAATTAATATCTCTTTGCTGGCTGGGTTGTACAACGTAACTAAAAGCATGCTATTGGAGGAGTAAAGAAAAAGAAGTGGGAAGTGAGGGAAAAGCAAAAGCTCTTCGTAGGTAAGTGTGTAAGTCACAAGGTTAAAGAAAAAAACACGGATAACACAACAGGAAAATCCATAAAACTAAAAACTTTCTTGAAAAGTGAATTTGATCTCGATATATTCCATGAAGCAAAATATGTTCTCCCAGTATTGTGATCCCTTGAGACCAATATAAAGGATTTGTTAATTTGTTATCCACTGAGGCACCTGTAAATGAATGTGCAGAGAATGTACCTGACTTCACTTCTGTTTCGTCATTCTACCTGCTCATGATCATCCCTACTTTAGTAATTATAGAATGAGTGGAAAAAATTAGCAGTCTTTCATAGTTAATCAGAATAACAAAGCAAGATGCCTTAATTGCAACCAGTGAGTACTGCTTATTAATCTTTGAACTTATAGAACTTCCTATAAAATATTTTGAGTTTTCTTGGGGAAAGGTGATGCAATTGCAGGATCTGATCTGTAGAAGCTCCTGATAATACAGCTAGGAAGATGCAAAGTAGCATTTCTAGTTATATGTGCTATTTAAATATGTTTTATACAAGTTTATTATGTGTTGTATTTTTTGGTGGTACCGCTCCTCGGTCTGTGATAAAACAGAGAAAAGAAGAACAAGACCTCCTGGAGGCAGTGGTGTTCCTATGAGATTCACTGCTATAACTGATATTAATGTGTTTACAGAGCTTATCGGTTACAATGAGCTTAACTGGCTTCAGGAGTAGAAAAGATAACTTAGATCTTTTTTGTGTTCCTCCACGAGGACATCCTCATCATAGAACAGTTTTGTTGGAAGGTACCTTTAAATGTCATCTGGCTCCAACCCCCTGACATAAGCAGGGACATCTTCAACTAAAACAGGCTGCTCAGAGCCCCTGATGGAGGAAATTTTCCTTGCATTTCAGAGAATGTGTTGTTTCCATCAGAAGAATATAATAAGTTGCATGTAGAAAATTGGTTCAATGCCATCCCCATCACTTTTACTGATGTCAGAAAAAGGGTACAGCAGGGAGTGGGTGACATGATCCATACTGTGGAAAAAATACTTCCTCAGAGCAGAAATTGTCATCGGTTTTGCTCAGGAAAGTAAATATTAGGAAGATGCAGAGCTTGTTTTTTTCTAGCTGTAATTGACTTTACAAGAAATCAATCTCATGTATCAGAATAACTTCTACCATCTAGCACTGGGCAGAAGGAGGGTTCTAGCAGTGCTGAGACCTTTGCCTAGGAGTGGGCACTATTCCTCAATATTTCTTCATCCCTCAGATCAGGGATGCCTCATCAGTCCCCTTGAGTTCTCACCTCCACATATGACAGACTATGACAGAGGCCATGGGGAACATGGGCTGCCACTACATCCTACTGCCTTTATTTTGGATATTAGTTTTATCAAGCTCTCATTTATCTTTTTTCTAAATTTATAATCTCAGCTGATTTCCTTTTTTGAAGTTGTTTTTAAAAATGAAAGTAGAAACACAGCTAAAAAAACCCAACCAAATAATCAAGCAAACTTAAAAATCCAGCAATAAATCCCAGTCTCTTGCTCTGTCAGTCTTTTTAATTGCCTCTTTATGTAATACCATCCTCTTCTGCTAAAGGTTATGAAGAAGAATGCTGAAGCCAGACACACTTACAGTCTGGTATTTTATTAGAGATTACACTGTAAGATTTTCATCTAGGCTCTCACACGAGAGACTCCCTCTGCTCACTGGTCCATAATGACTGACCTACATATCTCTGCCAACCAGGGTTTTGCTGGATGACTGCATTACCCTGCAGAATTTGACTCCCCTCACTATGTTCATTTGTCACAGCAATTAAATCCATGTGTTGATTTATTGAGTGCAGGTCTGCTCTGAAATGTAGGAATACACAGGACTCATTCTATTCTTTCTGACCTTACACTACCTCTACCCAAATGGCATTTGCCTGCCTTCTTGTTGCTTTTAACTTGTCTAGATTTACTTTTGTCTTTTAGTGACAAATAATGACCACATCTCTTAATTTTGTAATATCTCATTTTCCCCCCTCTTTCTTTCTTCTTTATATTTATTAACATTCGATTCATACAATGGTTTCACGTTTGCCTATTCGCCTGCTCACACCAGGCGAGTAGTTTGGTGCAGGGGTTCAAGTACTCTGGCCTACCACCAGTGTACTTACTCATTTCTGTGATGAGATAAGGATTAAGAGAAACGCAAAGCAGGCCTAAACCTTCAAAGATAAAAGATAGTTTATTAACAGAACTAAACAATAAAGAAAAGAAAAAAAAAAAGAAGAACCAAAATCAACTCCCAGATGTTTCTTTTCCCCCCACCTCATTTGTCTTTCTTTACCAACAACTCTTTTTCCATCAAGTTTTTTCTCACCAACAACACAAAGAAACAAAACCTAGGTATCTTGGTCAGTTTACTACCTTTGAAACAAACTTTCACCAGTTCAGGTGGGAAGAGGGGTCTCTTCTACCTCACCATGGAGACCTTCCCACAAGAAACACAGTTCCTTCCTGGGTTTCAATATCACGCTGGACTCCCGCCCTGAGTCTGTTCATGTGTGACAGTCCTTTCCCCAATACACAGTCTTTCCCACGACTGCTTTGAGGACTCATGTCTGTGTCATGGGGTAAAGTTTTAAGGATGAGCGGTTCTTGTAGAAAAGCAAAGGTCTTCTCTCTTGGGAAGCAAAGTCTCCCATCCCTGGAGCAAGGGTTCTCATCTCTCTCATCTCTGTGGCAAAATTCCCCATCTCTCTCCCTCTGTTCACATTTCTCATGGACCATAGCTACTTCAACATCTGCTTGCTTCAATATAGGTGCCTTTGCTCAGGCTACAGTTAGACTGCTAATCCCCTGAAACTGCATTCATGAATTACAAGGACATGGTTTGAATACAGTTCAACCATGGTTCCACAGAAGAATTTCAGCATAAGCATCTCCTCTCTTCTCTTTCTAGACTTTAAATCCCTCTTCGCTGACCTTGATGTCTTTGTTGGTTCCTTCTGTGTCCTCATTCTCTGAATTCCCTTTGTGCACTTAAAAGTGAGTCAGATCTGAGTTCTTTTGTGCACTCAAAGAGTTAATCTCTCTCCCAGGTTCAGCTGGACAGCACTTGCATTCCATGCATTCCACAGAAGGAGAAGGGAGGGGCGTGGGGGAACCGGCCAGGAGCTGGCAGCGGCTGGAATCTTGATAGCTGCAGGCTGATGTCTCTCAGGGACCCAGCCCCATGGCATCCCCGGGAAGAGGGGGAGGGGGGCGGGCAGGGGTCCGGCCCTGAGAAAGCCGGGCCGGCCCTGCAGAGCTGCGTTTCCTTCCCCCTCAGGCAGGGAGCGGGAAGGAAAAAACAGCCCGGAGCAGCCATGGCACTGCCCTGAGGGAGAAAGGTATGGGGAATGGGGCGCTTCCCCTCCCCTAGGCAGGCCCGGGGGCCTGTCAGCCCCGAGGGACTGACAGGTATCCCCCTTGTTACCTTCTCCATGGCCGGAAACAAAAGAGAAAGAAACTTACACCTCACTTTCTTAAGATATGACCCACAAAGGCGAACTCTCCCTTTCAGTGGTCAAACAGCATGTCAAACATCAGAACTAGCCACCCACTGGTTCCCAGACATGCAGGAAACTGCAATTCCCAGGAACTTGTACCTTTTTGCTATAGGTGGAAAAAGTTAATTCTTTTCAAACCACAACAGATCATTAATGTTATGCCTTGCCTTTCCTGTCCAATATGGAATTTATTCCATCCCTCGACTGCCATTCAGTTATGAAGATCTGAGCAAGACCCTGTAACCTTGGCTGGGGAATTCAAGTTGGAAGTGAGTATACAGAATCCCCAAAATTAATACAGTTGCAATGTCTCTACAATTAGTTTATCAATGCATTCATGATCACCGTGTCTTTTGAAAATTAGGGATTGTAAATGGTTTCACCACAGAGGACATGGGGTACACCCCAAGAAAAAATGGCAAAGTGACAAATAAACAATGAAAATGAGGAAAGTGAGGGCTAAGATTCATCTGACACTTTGGTTATAAATCAAGTAATCTGCGTATGTAATGGGAAAACAGGGTTGGAAAGCATTTGAAGAGTGAACATGTACTTAAACCTTTACCAAAAAATTCACCCATGGTTATGGCAAGGCACAGGAATGACCTGATACCCCAAACAAGTCAGTATAACTCATGGAATCATAGAACCATCAGAGAATGGCTTCAGATGGAAGGCACCTTCAAAGATCATTTTATTCCAAACACCTGCCATGGGCACAGACACCTTCCACTATGCCAGGTTCCTCCAAGCCCCATCCAACCTGGCCTTGGATACTTCCAGAGATGGGGCAGCCACAAATTCTCTGGGGCAGTCTGTTCACCACCCTCCAGAGACTTCTCTTTTCCAGGCTGAACAGCTCTGACTCTCTCAGCCTGTCTTCATGGGAGAGGTTTTTCAGCCCTGTGATCATCTTAGTGGCCTTTCCCTGGACTCGTTCCAACAGGCCCATGTCTTTCTTTTATATTCCTCAAGGAAATTCAAAACTTTTTTTCTTGGCAGTCAGATTTGAAAAAGGACTTAACCTAAAGAGTCTGAGTTCAGTGATTGTTTTCATATCTTTGTTTCAGCCTCCTCTCCAGCCCTCCTGGTGCCCAAGCTGTGCAGACAATGGAGTATTTGATATTACCATGAGTCACGAGGCAGAAATTTTTCTTCCGACGGTGCTGAACAGTCCGGTCCTAAAGTGATTATTGTGGTTTGAAAAGTAATTTTTTTCCCTGCAAGAAACTTGACAGCTTCCTTCAGGTATGAGAGAATCAATTAGCTGGCTAGTTCTAAGATGGACACTCTGTTTAGCCAATTAAGAAGCTGAGTATGCCTCCATGATTCACATTTAGGAAAGGAGAAGCCCGGAATCTCTCTCTTGCTTCTGGCTTCTGAAGAGGTAACAGGGGGCCCATGTGACTTGGCGGGACCAGCCAGGCCCGGGACCGGCCAGGCCCTTTCGATCGGGCCCTGCCGGCTCCGCAGGACCGGGCTGGGCTGGGCCAGGCTGGGCCCACTCGGCCGGGCCAGGCATGGCAGAGGTCCTGCTGCAGCTGAATCCTGCCCTGACTGCTGAGATCCTGCAGCCCCTGCCTCCCCTCTCTCTGGGAAAAGTTTGCAGCAACTTCGGCCGCTGACCAGCAGAGATCATGTGACAACAACGGCCCGGGAGAGATACTAACTCTCTCAGTACACAGATAAAACTTACAGACATCAATCCTCTCTCAAGTAAGAGGAAGGGTGAGGACATGTGAAGAAACCAACATGGAGACACCGAGGTCACTGAAGAAGGAGCTGAAGCCCAGAGGGAGGAGAAAGAGGAGATGCTTCAAGCTGAAATTCTTTTGTAAGGCCATGGTGATGGACTATGATATATTAGACTATTCCTTGTAACTCATGAATGCAACTGGGGGGATGCAGCGTTCTAACTAAGGCACCCATGCTGAAGCAAGCAGATGTTGAAGTAGCTGTGGTCTATGAGAAACTTGAACAGAGAGATGGGGAACCTTGCCACAGAGATGAGAGAGAAGAGAACCCTTACCCCAGGGATAGGGGAAGCAAACCCTTGCTCCAGGGATGGAAGAGAAACCTTGCTTCTAGAAAGAGAAGAGAAGACCCTTTGTTTTTCTACCAGAACAGCTCATCCTTAAAATAGTACCCCATTAGACAGAGATGAGCCCTCGAAAGCAGTTGCAGGAAGAACTGTGTGTCAAGGGAAGGGATTTTCACACTGCGAACAGATTTCCTTTCTGGGCCGCTGATTCACTGTGATATTGGAGCCACGAGAGGGCTGTTTTCTTGTGGAAAACTCTCCATGACATGGCAGGAGAGACTCCTCTCCCTATATGAACTGATGAAAGACTATTTTAAAGGTGGTAAACTGACTGAAAGTCTCAGGTTTTGTCTCTTTACATTGTTGGTGAGAAAGAGAAAATGAGGTGGGGGGAGGAGAAATGTCTGAAGGTTTATTCTGGTTCTTATTATTTTCTTTTTAGTTCTGTTAATAAAACTGTCTTTATACCTTTTAAAATTTTAAGCCTGCTTTACATTTCTCCTAATCCTTATCTCACAGCAGAAAATGAGTAAATAAGTTTAGTGGGTGCACTGCTGTTCAGCCAGAGTGCTCAACCCACTACATTAAATTGGTGCCGTGTGAAGATGGTGAACTAAAACCATTACAGTGATATACCCTGGTTCCTTGGGAGAAATATAGAGCCCTTCTCTTTTAATGCATGCCCACGAAATCAGGGACCACAGCAAACCATGACCATTTCTCTTTATAGTTCAGCCCTGGAGTGGGCAAGAGCAGTCCGGCTCTCTATCCTTGTAGTATAAAACCTACATGGTTGCAATGTTCCCTAAGAATTTTCACACCAATGGCTCAGCTCCTTCATGAAACCAAGAAGTCCTAGTCCACAGTTTCCGCTGTAGGAGAAAATCTTTAAAGAAGCGTGAGACATAAGAGTACAGTATTTTGAAAAGGGCAAGTTATCCCTGCCATTTTGTGCACACCCAGATGCCAAAAGAGGGCAATTGAAGCCTCTATCACAACAAGGTGATTTTGTAACTGTGAATATTTTTACTATTTTAGTGTTCCTTTAAATGCACAGAAACAGTGATAAAAGATTGAGGTTAATTATGAATATTTTTAAGTCTTTGCTGTCACACAATTTTCTACAACTCTGTGGCTCCCTTCAGAAATGGGCTTGGGGCAATGAGCAGAATGGACAAAGGTGTTTTACAGTAGCCTTGGGAAAAATGTCCCAACACTGGTAAAAGGAGGGATCTAGAGCAACTTTCCAGTCTATTTCATTGTGATGGTGTCCACTGAACCCCATGATGTTGGGTCCCTTTGGGGAGACTGACTTGTCCCTCTCTGTAATGTGATCCCAGACAGGTTTCACTGGCTTCTGCACTCTAGAACAACATGAATGTGAATAGATACTATTGATTTTATGAAGGAATGTACTTTACTGTATGCTTAAGACACAGAATAGAAACAAATAATACATTTTCTTCATTATTTGGCACATTATACACACAGTGTGTGGGGTTGACACACCAGCAAAGAATTAAGAAAATTCATATTATCAAGGAAACCTCTCATTTGCTTCAAGTACTGAAGACCTAAGTGTTTATAAACAGCAAGTTCACACTCTTCCTTTCCACAAAAGACTTGTCAATAGTTGTAATAATTTCCTTTTTAAACTCTTCCCCTTGGGATGACCTTATATTTTGTCACAATCTAAAAAAAAAAAAAAAAAAAAGAAAAAAAATAGCATTTTTGTTTATAAGTAACTGTCTCAAATCACCCCCTGTACAAGAAGAGATCCCCAATGTCATTTGTCTCCACAGAGAGAGTCAGACAAGCAGGACGAAAATGATTGCAAGGAGGGGTTTCCTTGGCAACATGTGCTTGAAAGGATTCTGAACTTCTCCCTTCCTCCTAAGACTAATTTTTGTATTTTTTTAATGCTTGTTTGTTTTTTTCCCTCCTACACAGTTTTTTTGTGAAAGGGAGGCAGGATTGTGAATCAGGCGACTGTACCTGGTCCTTCCCTGCTGCCAGAAGCAGTTGCACACATCTGACATAAGATTTGGACTCCATTAGGGCTTTGAAATGGCTCCTGCTTGTGATGGACTTTGCCAGCTCTTGAGTGAAAAGCAAACTCTCCTTGATGTGCTCAATATAGGCATTCATTGTCAGTCCAACTTGGATTTACTCTCCCACAGGGGTACTTTTTCCATGTTTTTCTTTTCTTTCCCTTAAGGCTAAGCCAAGAAATGGAGTAGGGACATTAGATCACATAAGCAGTTTAGCATGATTCAAAGACTTTAGATGATCCAGGTTAGTTTCACCTGATTTCAGAAATGAAAAATGGCCACCAGGGTGGAATGACTGTACATTCCCACTGATCTGGCAAACACCCAGAGTAACTCAGATCTCTGTTGGGTTGTTTTGCCTTCTGCAGGCACAGTCCAAGTATAAGATCATAGAATCATAGAATCACTAAGATTGGAAATGATCCTCAAAATCACCAAGTTAAGACCTTGCTGTTCAGTCAGGGATGCTAGAAAGCACAAGCCTCTCTCTTATGTATCTCATTGTGCACCTGAAGGCCTTAGAGACTCTCTATTACCATGAAAACACCTCAAAGAACAGAAGGGTGCAAAATTACATCAGCTTCCAATCAGTCTTGCAATAACAACTCTGGTTTTCTTTCTAATCATTCCTCCAGATTTCAAAATGAAAAAATATTATCTGAATACCACGCTTCAGTTCTTTTCAGGTCTCTGAAACTACTCCAGACTTACACCAGCAAACTGAAATGAGCTAATTAAACCTACAGACAGTGCTGAATGAAGTGCAGAGCCAGGAGTTGGGCTCAATGACCCTGGTGAGTCCTTCCCAACTCAGCATATTCTGTAATTCTGTGATATGAGATTTTAGTCCCATTGAAGTCCATGGGAAACTGCCATCCTATTGAGTAGAGTTGTCATTCATAGATGTAATAGACTTGTCTTGAATGGGGAATCAACTGAAAATACATTTTCTAGTTGATCTGACATGGATGAGGAAGGCCACAGCAATGTTCTTTTACCCTTGGTGTTGTTCCATTTATTCAAGTGTTTTCTTAATGCTGTATCAGTTTTCAGTCCATGCTGGTTTATGAAGTTTTGTAGGAGAGTTTCTTGTCAAAGAAGACATCTTTGAGGGCATCTCAAACAAACCTTTGCAATTGAGAAGGCAGTTGAGGACTGATGACTCTTTCCTGTATGTAGGCCGTAGGATGTGCATGGTAGGAGTTGTTACATTGTGTGGCCTAGGCTTCTGTCCCCTATGAACTATTCTAACAAACTTAATAGCAACACTATTTTGTGAAAGAATATTGTGTGTGGATGCAATTCAACAGTAGCAGTCAATGGCCTTGTAATAAACTACAGTGCTTTTATACTGGACACAGCCTTTCTTTGGAGCCCTATGACAGCTTTTTGTCCTTAGAATAAAAAAGGACCTCAATAAGAGCAAAGTTTGGGATAAGAGATTTTCATTTATAAAACAAAAATAATAAAAAATAATAATTATCACATATAAAGGGCCAAAGACAAGCACCTTGGAGTCAGGATGAATCAAATTCAATATTGGAGTCAAGGAGGGGAGCTCTGTGACCTTTAGTAGGCAGGAAGTCAGGAGATCAGAGAGTCATAGAAGAGCCTGTGAAACAGAGATGGGAAATACAGACTTTCAATGAGGAGCAGATTGAGACATAGGGCAAGAGGCCTTATTTACTTTCTCTGAGCTTTGATCTCTTTGAATTTAATATCTGGGGTATCATAAAAAGCAATATGAAGCTTACACCCTCCTTTTGCTTATTTGGAGAAAGATTACTTGGTCTTGGAAAGTAATTAGGTTATTTTGGTGACTGTGCTTTTTTGTAAAAGCTATTCCACAAATTCACTTGTTTTTGTAATAATTAATTTGAACAAACTCCAAAAACATGTTTTAATACATCCGCAATTCCCACTTGAATAAAGCAAATTGCATTTTTACATCAGAGGACAGAGCAGTGACTCTTTCTTCTGGAAGCACTAGAATCATGAAAATAACAACCCACTGGGAATCTTGCAAGGCCTCAACTTTTGATTTGTTTAACCATAATTGCATATTTATAAATTAGAACAGACTTTTCTAATTAATTTTGTATCATGTGAATAACATTGGTTAGTAACAACCTGCTGTATTAGTAAAATCCTTGGCAAGAACATAGCAGTCTGGAGTCACACTCAGTTTGAAGGGAAATGAAAGGCAGCCAGAGCAGTGACTAGCCTTTTGTTTCACTCATGAGAGGTAATTACCAACGCCAAAATACAAGGATAAAAGCCTTTCAATAAACTGACACCTTCTGCACTTTAAGTCCCCAGAATGTTTTTAATTCTGTCAGGCACAAAGGAGATGAGCAAATAAAAATGCAATTTCCAGTCAAAGTAACTGAAGCAATATTATTTGGCAAAAAAGGTGGTTACGACAGATTTCCTTTGTGCCTAAGCAGTCAGCATATGGAACAGTGCACAACTCCATCCTAAGATGTACAGAACTATCTTTGGTGACTCTGGATGCCCAAGTCTTCCTGCAAACAAACTGCTTTGATTTTGTAGGCAGGACATATGAGCTGGCAGCAATGACACAGAATTTATGGGAAATCCACAAACCACAGCAGCTGTAAACCAGGCAGGACGTCTCAAAGGGCATTAAAATGCCTGTGTTTAGGTAACTGAATCCTTCCCTTGATCTCTACAAGTCCATTGTACATGGTCTTTAGTCTGCCGGAGATCAAGCAGCTTATAAATCCCTTCTGTTTTTACAAGGAAAATCTTGTTATGGCATCCAGTTTTCAGAGCTGGAAATTGCTTTTAGTGTAATTAATGTATTAACCTTCTAAGAAGAAATACTACCATTTTTATTAGGCCAGGCATATTACTATACAATGACTGACTGTTTTAGACAAACTCTGGTATTTGCTCCCTTTCTTGTTGTTTTTACCCTTGACCTTGCAGTCTCCCTGACTGCCAAGGTCAGTTTACCTGAATTTCCCAAGGAGAAAGGGATTGTAATGAGTTACCAATATCCCACGTTCTCCACCCATCTTCATATGATGCTCATAGTGAGGAAGTTCTTACTTCATATTCTGGGGAGCGTCCTGGGTATACTTTGATGCTTTCTTAACACAGTCTGCTTTTTTTTCATTGGTTTCAAGAAAACGGGAAGCTTCACCATCACTTGCTCTCTCTTCAATTAACACAAAGACATGATATTTTTTGCAATTACTACTCAGGTTTGCTAGACCTTTCCACACATGACATTCAGAGATGAACTAAAATGATTTAAGCTAAAACAATTTGGGCAATATTCATCTGACAGCTGGGGAACTGTTATTATACCTAAAACAGGCTAAAATCAGCTCACACTGAGACTAGGCTGGATAAATCCTCGTTCCAGCCTTTGTGAGTCCTTCAATGTTTTACATGATGTCATCACCTAAGTGACATAGCTGGAGCTGTCATACAGTGCCACACCCTGTGTGGCAGCTACGTGTATTCTGAAAACACTTCCAAGCCAAGGGTTCCTCTTCTGGAAATGCTTATTGGGGTCTTTTCAAAGATGTCTGAGAATAAAGGAATAATTTAAGTGGATATTTTGGCCTGGAAGATATTTCAGTGAAGGTAGCTAAGGAGTCTCCTCTCAGTTTTTCCATGGACCCAAAGGTTTCTCTTGGGTTGTGACCTCTCTTTGTACTTTCCATCCTTACCTTGTATAAACAATAAAATTAAAGTGAGGACTGTCCTGAACTCCCAGGGCAGTGCTGCAGTGTGCTGCCTGGACATTAAAAAGGTCACCAAAATCACTGGCCTGAGTACTTCAGCCAACATGTTTTTTCCTCAGAAATGTAAAAATTAACTCAAGGGTTAAAAAAAGAAATCCTAAAAGTTTTTTCTCTCTCAGAGAAAGAATGAAATCTTGTAGAGCAAAGTCTTTTTGCACACCTTTGTGGCTGACGCCCCATCTTCACTATTATATTTAAAACTTTTATCTTTAATAGTAGCAAAAAGCTGTGTGGACATGAAACAAAGGCAAACAAAACTCAGTTTTTTTCCTGGAGAAATGACGAGAGAGAATGAATTCCCCATGACCAACATCAGTCACATCATTTGAGGTTCTGCTGGCAGGCATCCAAATACTGGAGTGACGATGGTAGAATAATAATTTATAAAGAGCACAATCATACAAATTATTGGAACTAATACCTGTCTTGTTCATCTTATTTGCTTGATCAGCAGCAGATGACTGTGAAGGGTATTTGTAATGCAGATCTCAAATGCAAAGAGAAGTTTGAAGCTGTTGTTGCAAACTATTAAGAAATCTAGGATTTAAAAAAGCAATTACTGCCTATTTTTATTTTTATTTACAAAGAAAATCTGTGGGCTTCTGGGACTATAAAATCTGATTCACAGTCAATGTAAATCGGTGCCATTGAAGTGCACTGGTTGGCCCTCAGGAAACACAGGTATTTGGTGAAAACTGAGAAAAACTAAAAAAATTCAGTGGAGTTCGGATGCTACAAGTGCCAGCTAAGAATATGGCCAATATTGTTCCATTCTTGTCCTATTGCTAATAAGAAACATGAGAAACAGTATCTGTCCATGTCACACTTCTGTGACCATGTGCAAAGTGACAGTGGCAAAAGCTTATCCTATGCTGCTTTCACTTGGAATTTTTTCTGTTGCATTATGGCAATTTCTGTATTGAAGATTACCTTTCTCAGTTTTAACGTGTTTGCTTACATGAAATGCAAGTTGTAATTAAATTTCAGGCTGCTTAATTGTGCCTTCATTTGTATAAATTAGAAAAAAGAGAAATAAAAAAAACACCCCACCTTTCATTTTCATTTCCCTCTCAATATTGCATCTGAATTAATAGTTAAGTAAGACGAAACAAAATATTTTTTTTAAGAGTCAGTGTTAATTAGCACTTCCCAGCCTGGGAAGGATATGTTGCCACAGAGCATGTATCATTTGCTGCACAAAGACAAAATGCTTCAATAAAATGTTTTTCTTCCCAGGGAGTGAGAAATGAGCACTGGCTTAGCAAAGCAGAATTCAAAGATTTTGCTTCACCCTGCTCATTACGGGTAATTGGAGCCAACTCTGAGAAGGGATATAGGCTTTTAAGGTAGGACTTGGGTAGAGTTAAGGCACCTGAATCCAAAAGGACTTAGAAAATTCGTTTACTTGGACTTAGGACACTTGAATTGATGGAATAGAATTCGTACTAACCCATATCAGCTTTCAGACACCAGGCAGTCTCATGTTCTGGTGCGCACTCAGACCCTCAGGAATACACTAATACAATACACACATAAAGCTGTGGATAACAGGCTGGTTACCACACTGTTTTCCCAGAAGTGGGTTTGGCCATAGGCACTGCTCTCCTCATATAATACAAAACTCATGGCTAACTCTGCTAGGGGTGGTGTTACAGGGAAAGAATGGTTGCTCTGTATTTCCTCCTTTGAAATTTTTCCTCTGGGAGTTCATGGAATTTCAGAATGGCTTGGGTGGGAAGCGACCTTAAAGACCACCAAGATGCAAGCTTGTATTATCTCAATATCTATCTCAATACCTTGTACGATCTTGATACCTTGAAGGTATCAAGAAGAAATTCTTTACCATGAGGGTGGTGAGGCACTGGCACAGGTTGGCACAAGAGAAGTTGTGAATGCTCCATCCCTGGAAGCATTTAATGCCAGGTTGGATGGGACTTTGAGCAACCTGGTCTGATGGAAGGTGTCCCTGCCCACATCAGAGGGGTTGGAACTAGATGATCTTGAAGGTCCCTTCAAACCCAAACCATACTATGATTCCCTGATTCTCTGAAGGGGCATATAGATACAAATTTTGTTGATGGAGAAAAAGCAAAATAATTTCAAATTCTGAGAAAGGTATGAATATTCAATCAGCATTCACTGAGCCCTAGCTGATATCTCTTTTAATTATTTATTTGTTGTTATCACTGTGACAATTCTGGATATTCTGGGTATCCTCATAAATCACCCGTAGCTTATTAAACCAACCTGCATGTCATCTGAGCACCAGCTGCCAATGAGAGAGACATTTCGAGGTCTTCAGCAGAGTGTTGCTTCCTTGCTTCCTTCCTTGGGATGTGAAATGAAGGAAGTTTGTGCTGATACTGGCCACAACAGAAGGTAAAGGTGAAGCTGGTTGTAAAGAGCGAGCAGGACAGAAGGGCCTCACAGCAGTAAGGCACGACTGGATCATGGTCTGTAACAAACATCAAGCAGATGGTTCCCTGTGCTGTGGGGATTGTCCTAGGAATAGGACATTGCCAGGACAGAGATTTTGAGCCTAAAAAAGGAGCACACACTGCAGGCATTGCTGTGTGCAAGCACCGCCATCTCTGCCTTCGGTAAGGTTTTCTTGCCTTCCTCATTTCACTGGAAACTCATGGGGACACTTAAGAGCAACTCAGCACCCTGCACAGAGGTAGCTACTTTAGATGCAAAGCAGACAGGGAGTGCATCTTTGAATGCTTCCTTCTTATTAACACTGACCTGGTTTGTTTGCAACAAGAAAGGGCTCGTTCTCATTGCACAGGGCTGGCACTTCCCCAGCCTGACACACAACAGCATCTTCAGTAAAATCTTTGTGCCAGGGCTGTCTCCCAGCAGCAAGGCCTAATGGGAGACACTTACTTGAATCTGTAACCTTCTGTCCCATCCTTTTCCCCTGTGGAAAGGTGATCACACACAAAACAAGTTGGGAAAGAATCTGAAGTTGTTCCATATCTTGTACTATGAGTGGGAATAATGTGGTAATACACAAGACAGCCTGTGCAGGGGATATTCCAGGGAGCATCTCTGTTCCCAGGGACATCCTTTGGAACTTTTTACCTCAGCAGGAAGATATGGCTGGAAAAATAAGATGGACCCCTATGTTCAGTGACAGAAAGCAGAAAAAGTTGTTTGTTATTCACTCAGTGATCACTCACAGGTTAAAGAATGAAGCAGAGGGATTAATTAGTCTTGACTCTCAAATATATTTTCTTGGGTTTGGGGTATGGCATATTGACAAAGGCATTTTTAATTGCCCAGTTACAGTTGAAGGTTACTCAAGTTAACAACTATTTATACTTATCTTTAAAAATCAGAGCCTACATGAAAAATGGGAATAACCCACCTTCCCACTTGTTTATTTGTTTCATATCAAAGTATCACAGTAAGGAGAACAAAAAGTTTAATCAAATCCTTCTTAACATATACTTTCCAAGAAAATCTTAGAAGGCAAAATACAAGGGTTGATAGGGGAAAGAAATGCAGCCCTTCACAAACCCTGAGATTAACTGTTTCTTAAAGAATGTTCAATAATTCACAAAGTCTGAAATCCAGAAAGCAGAGGCTCCATCTCCATCATGCACCCTATGATTGTCTTTCTCTGGGCTGATTGGTTTAGGGTGTTCAGCTGCAGAGGTGCCTTTGACAGAACAGTGCAGTGTTGCAACCAAGAAGCAATGTAGATATGTCAGAACTCCGTGCCCCATTTGCTTTTTGGCATAATCCATAATTTCATCCTAGTTTTGGAAGTGTTACTTCATTTCTCCAGGTCTTTAGTTTTCCATTCTTGAATATCTTTAATTTTCATAACACATCATATTTGTGAATCACTGATGCAAACCACTCTTTTGCTGTTGCAGTTCCTAGTATCAAGCAATATATTGTATCAGTAGACCGATTGAATTATACATTTAATAATCTATCACGAACATTCATACTACAGTTGGACTTTACTGCTTCAATTAAGGGAATAATTTTGTGACAGCCATAAATTTTGTCCATATATTTTTAAAAAAGACTAGCAAAATAAGAACTTAGGAGGAAAACTAGTCAAATTTAAGTAAATTTTCTGTAATTTTTCTTCATTGTTAACACGAAAAGAACTGTTACCAAAGCAAGAGGTACAATCGAACAAGTTCCAGGATCAAACAGACTTGAGAATGGCAGTTTCAGCTGCTGGTCAGATTTATCTTTGATCCACCAGCTGATGCATTCCTAATCAAATTTTTCAGGAGCTTTTTAAGCTTTTATCACTATTTATGAAGGTGAAATCATTGCATTTGCAAAATTAGAATTACCTACTTGATAAGCTTGTGATAAGAGTGGAGCTGACTACAGCACAGCAGAAATTCTTGCAACTGAGAGATAAGTCAGACTCAAGGAGGCATTGCTTTCACCTGCCTTGGGAGGTCAAGAAGAGGCAGAGTTTGGGTGTGACATGCTCTTCTCTAACAATGGCTGCTTGTCCTCTTGTCTTGCTGAAATACATATTGGCAAAGAAAATGGATCACATCTGAACAAATAGTTTGTTGGTATTCATAGTAGAATTTTTTTTAGCATTTAGGATCATGTGAAAAGTAATTTTTCATAAGTGTTTACTGATAAAAAGCCAGAATTTGACATGAGTTTGGAACGTTTAACGAGTACATTGAAATAAATCTGCAGGGGTTGACTTTCTTCCTTGTTTTTTTTGAGGAATTATAACTATCACATATATACTGAGACATCTACATGCATAGTGTTTCAAATCAGGAAAATGCTGCATTTGGCAAGAAAAACATGTTCAGCCATTGATGGTCAGCAACCCCAGTTCTTTTTCCAGTGGCAGCTTTCCAGTCACTCTGCTCCCAAGCTGCAGTATTGCATGGGGCTTCTGTAAGTTTAGTGCAGGGCCTGGCACTTCCTCAAAAATAAAAACAATCAAATATAGCCTTTTAAATTCATATATTTCAACATTTGGTGCCTGAGATTCCAAAGACATAAAGGACACCACACAATTTTAATCAGATTTTTATTTAGGGTTTCCATGAAGTGGAAACAGGCTTTACCCCTTTGACCTGATTTTCACCTTTTCCATATCAGTAAAAACTGAAGAGTTTCATCTGTGGACTTCATCTTCCTTAACTTCTGGAATATTTGTATCTCCTGTAACCAATTATCTTTGATTCGTAACCTTATCAAAAGCTTTTTGAAACTCAAAGTTAAACCCTGTGGTTGCACATCTCACCATGGCAGGAATTACTTCCGAAAAGTGTTATCTCTTTCTTTGCTCTGCACATTCCATCCTGACACATGTGGAAATATGATGGCTATCATCAATAGCTTTTTATCTCTCTCTATTATAAAAGAAACAAATAAAGCACTCTGGTGTTAAAAAAGATATAAATTTCTTTACCCTGGTCTCTGCTTCCCCAGTAGCTTCTATACTGGTCTGAAATACTGGTTTTTGGTTTTTTTTGTTGTTTTTTTTTTTTCTTTTCATCTTTTGTCCATTAAAATGTTTTGGGAGAATCACCTGTGGTTATTTAGCCAAATAAAAGTCAAAGCCTATGGTGTAACTCAGTGATGAGTGAGGAGCAAGTGAAAAAAGCAAAATGCTTCACTGGATATAAAAAATAGAAGAAGAAGCAATAAATGCTGGATAAATAATTTAATTAATTAGATTTGAGTGTATTTTTTAAATATCCTGTCTAACAATACAGTGGTCATATTTAAGTCTCAGCAATATTTTTCTTTCCAGTCTAGAGTGTTAATTCAACAGATAACAGTTGCTTTCCTTCTTTCAATCACTGACGTCATAAATGTCTGCCCTCTCATCCACCTAGCTATCATTGCACCTTACTGTTTCTCTTTTCTGCTGTTACTTTTCTATAAATTCAAAGTGACCTTGACTGTCCTTTTTAAATTTTATTGGAATGCTTTAAATTTTTAGCGTCCCTCAAACGGTTTCCTTCCTTCTTTTGGGTATTTGACTTGTTACCATCTTGAAGTAAATGTGAATGAACTACCGGATCATTTTAACTGAGATGCTGTATTGACACAATATTTATACTACACTTCTGACCTTTAAAGGGGCCATGGAAGCATCAGTTTCCCCCCTCCCCCCTTTTTTTTTTTTTTTTTAAAATCTAGATGAGTGGTTTGGAGGGAACTTCAGTTTAATATCTTTCTTTGAAATGTATTGGCTCATAACAGAAATAGATTTGAGCTGGTTAAGCCATGATTCCTAGTCACACTGGAAGCTTTTGGACATATTGTTTTTATATCTTTCCTATAAAACTGTGATTTACATATTTTTGGGACAAAGAAGAATTTTTCCTTCAAGATTTGAAGGGACAACAGTGGTAGTGTCCTGTACTTTTTCAACAGTAGAATCTAATTTTATAGACTCCTAAACTTAAGCCCTCATGGCATGAGAAAGCTGTTCTTGATATGTGTGGAATGAAGATTTTTGTGAGGAATTTCTACCAAACAGCTGGTTGCCAATGACCCTGAACCATACACCAATCCTGTTGTGATTGGTTCTCTGGGTGGTTGTTGGTCTTTTCTGTATTAGTTGGTTCATTCCTGTTTTCCGCCAGTTACTCGGTTTCACCCTGTCCATCATACCCTGCTTGTCCACCCCTTACTTGAAAACTATATCCCCCCCTGAGATGTCAATCCTTCCCCTCCCCTGCCTACCCTCTGGAGAATTCTCCTGTCCTTGTTTTCCTATTGGGATGACTCAAATAGGTTCCTCCCCTGTGGTTACCCCATTGGCTTAACAATTGCCATCCCCTGAGATCCACCCCCTCTCAAAAACCCCTGGGCAGGGGAGAGAGGTCTCTTTTGGCCTGGTCATTCAAGGATATTAAAGCTGTGTTGGAAACCTGTGCCAAAGGGCCTCCTTTGCCTCTTTCTCCTTGCTGACGCCTTTGGATTACAGTCTCACTCTGCCCTCACTGCTGTGGGCCAGTGAGCTGCTGCTCTGGTTGTGATCTCTTGGGGAAAGTCCGCTCACGGCGCAGCCTTGCTCCTGGGCAGCCAAGAGCTGCGTCACACAATCCTGTGGTCAGTTGGTTATCAACAGTCTTATTCTGCTATTCAAAAACAGGCTGTGAATAGCCACATGAGATGAATAGGGATCGAAAAGCAGTTGGTCTCCTCGTAACTCTGAAACCTAAGGACTGCCAGATGGGTTAAAACCCTCTTGGTAGAGTCTGAATTGTTCCCGGGTTCCTCTCACACCAGATGTGTAGTTTTTTTCTAACTTTGTCCCTGAAAACTTCCTTGAAAATGGAAATTATTTGACTACACAGATAAGTCAGAAGCCTTGGTCAGAGAGCATACAAAAACTGCTTTTCTCTTTAGCAAAGTGATTCTTTAGACCACTGACTTCATATCTGGATGTCTCAGTTCCAAAATGTTCCTAATGGCTAATATACAAATATTGTTGATGGTAATAAGAGGAGACTGAGGGGAGATGTCTACAGTCCACAGCTTCCTCACGAGGGGAAGCAGAGAGGCAGAACCAATCTCTTCTCTCAGCTGACCAGTGACAGGACCTGAGGGAATGTCTGGAGCTGTGTCAGGGGAGGTTGAGGTTGGGTAGTTGGGAAAGTGTTCTTCCCCCAGAGCGTGTTTGGGCACTGGAACAGGCTCCCCAGGGAAATGGTCACAGCACCAAGCCTGACAGAGCTCAAGAAGTGTTTGGACAATGCTCTCCCACGTGGTGGGATTCTTGGGATGTCCTGCAGAGGACCAGGAGCTGGACTTGCTGATCCTTCTGGGTGACTTGCACTGCAGGATAGTCTGTGATTCTGTGATTAGTGGAAAAACACCTTTCACCCGTACTAATAGAAAATGATCTCTACTTTTATTCAGAGAGGCATCTTGAGGATTAATTTACCCCTGGAAACCACCAGACTTAGAGAGCATTGACTAAAATCCCAGAAACAAATAAGAGTGTGAAAATTTTATTAGCAAAATTTTTGGAGCCTTTATTTCATCTACCTACACTCTCACCATGCTATGAGTTGTATGGAAATCTTAGTTCTAACTCCCTCATTACCCCTCCAATTTAAATGCTTTGAAAGATTCAGTTCATCAACCCAAAATGCAATCAACTCAGCCAGCTAAGGGAACACAACAGAGAAATCTATATCATTTGCCATGCAAGGAAGAAACACTGAGATTGATTCATTAGAGTCTGTCTTTCTTATGCTAACCTGCTCAATCAGAAATCACATCCTGTTGAAAATTTAAAAGACTTCCTGATAACTTAATAACAATATGGAAGCAGAACCGCTCTGTCAGCACATTTAACTCTGTAGTTTTCCATTGGCTTCAAATTCCCTGAGGTAAATCACTCCTCTAAATTCCTCAGATGTTAGAAGCAGAGGGTCTTGAGTCATGAAATCACTTATATCTGGCCATGCCTTCCCTCAAGGGGAGAAAAAAAAGGCAAAAGCAAACAAACTAACTAAATTAATTCTGCTGCAGTATATTTAGCATGAACAGGCAACAAATGCAGTCTGGAGGTACCACAGATCATAATCTATCACAATCAGGATAATTTATTTCCAGATTTTCTACACTGCAGATCAGAATAAAGAGAGAAATCTCAAATGTGCAAAAAGACTTTTTGTGTACCTGCTACCTGTGGTAAAAGTCTCACCATTAATTTACAAACCCCAGACTTCTGTTTGGAGATGGGAATTTACCTAACTGTGTATCCTCAAAGGTTTTTGCTCAGTTAATGAAGTGTGAATGGCTTTCAGAGAGGAGCACAGGGCTTTTTGTATTGAAGTTCCCCATGAATAAAACACTCTGGTCCAGATAAATGAGTATTCTAATTTAAAGATGCAGTTACCCCTGTTGGATCATCAGGCCTACATCCTTCCAGCTCAGGAAAAAATATTAGCATAAGTTGTGAACTGTCCTTTTAATGCATGAACGGGTTGTTCAGAGTGTTACAGATTCACCAAAGAGCCTCTTCCCTAGTGCATCACTCCAGGGGCTGTCTGAGTCTAAGTGAAAGGAATAATGCAGTTACTGCGGGTAACACACACTTGCAGCAGTGTATGCCAGCCCTCTTATATGTCTCACTCAACACTCCTGGACTGTGCAAACATTACAGTCCCTCTAACATTATTAGTCAGACTTCAGATGCCTGACTCATGGCCTTTGTCTATATTAACAAGATAATACTGAGTTGAAAATTTTATTTTCTTTAGGCTTCCTATATTCCATATTCAGTTTTCCTGTGTGTATATATATAACTTTTTTTTTTGGTTGTGTTTTGATTTTATTTTTTGGGGTTTAATTACTGTAATGTAACTGGTGATCTTCAAATAATAGTTCCTTCTGAGCCTCCCCCCTACAATCATTACCCATTCAGCATAATCAGTTAAGATTTAGCTCAGAATCAAGGTGCTTCCATGTAGGATTCTGTACACAGGAGTATATACATAAGCAAGATTTCTAAGTTCCCATTACAGATCTAGTTTGCTGATTAATCAGGATGGGCTTGATTTTTTTTCCCCTTTTTTTCTCGCTAAACACAGATATTTAGTTCCATTTGCAATGTCACAGTGTATCCAGGGCATCCATTTACATGTTTTATATATAGATCTGCTGTGAGATTTGCAACCAGGAGTGGTACCCTATCCTTATAATCCAGGGCAGAGTGAATTTTCATGTATTGTTCAGATACCTACAGGTAGACATCTACATGTAAAGATCTTTAACTGGAGCTGGACTCCATTCTAGCTCTACAGTAAAAGCAACAAAGGAAAGCTGCATCTTTACTTAAGGTGGAACCAGGTTCTGTGTTCTCTGGAAGACACATTTTCTTACCTAATCCCCAAGTGCTTTACATCCAGAGAGAGGTTTTCCCAAGAAGTCAGGAAGGATTTTACGTGACTTTTACAGTGAAGCAGTTGAGTTGCAGAGTCCTCTGAAAATGAAAATATGTTGGATTCAATAGGATTAATTTCATATGAATTAAGGTTGTTGTAGTTTCATTGCAGCCAGCAGCCAAGCCCCCAGCAGCTGCTTGCTCGCTCCCCCACCAGTGGGATTGAGGAAAGAATTGGAAGGGTAAAAGCTGGAAAAGTTATGGGTTGAGTTAATGACAGTTTAATAGGGAAAGCAAAAGAAAGCACACAAGCAAAGAAAAACAAATAATTAATTCCCTGATTCCCAAGGGCAGGCAGGTGTTCCACCATCTCCAGGAGAGCAGGGCCACATCATGTGTAACTGACTTGGTAAGACAAACTCCATCATAAAAAAACATCCCCTGCTTCCTCCTTCTTCCCCCCATTTTATATACAGAATATGATGTCACTGGAATGTCCCTTGGGTCAGTTTGGGTCACCTGTTCTGGCTGTGTCTCCTCCCAAGCTCCCCTGAACCCACAGTCACCTCCCCAGCGAGGCTGTACGAAAAGCAGAAAGGCCTTGGCTCTGTGTAAGCCCTGCTCAGCAATAACAAAAACATCTCTGTATTATCAACACAAATCCAAAACACAGTCCCATATTAGCCAGCATGAATAAAATTAACTCCACCCCAGCTGAAACCAGCATATATGCCCGTCAAATATTCTTTGTACATACGTATTGCAATGATCAGGGAAATAGAAAGGTTTGACTTGGCTCTGGGCTGTGTATTGTTTGGTTTTGATCCAATATTTTCCAAAAAGGTTATCTGAAGTATAAACCTGTTTGTTAAACATTTGCTGCTTTCCTTATGTTTTTGAATCCATATTTTATGTTAAAGGTGAGTTTGTTTCAGAGATGCAAAAGGAAAGCTATTGCTTTAGACATCATAAAGCACCTGGTTAAGCACGAGCCACACATCATTGAGATTTGGTAGCATTCTGCATGTGCACATCATCTGAAAAACTAAATTAGAATTGAACAAACAAAACAAGCAAACAAACAACAACCTAAAAAAGATAATAAAAACTGAGGTGTAGGTTTCAGCAATTTAAGTCTCGTTCATCTTCAAACAGACTTAATGTTCTGTATTACAATCCAGCCAAATTACTTTCAGATCAGCATGAAAACAAATTCAGGTGCACAATGGGCTTAATTATGCTGTAGAGAAGAGCATCACTAATAGCAGAAGGGGGCACTAGAAACTAGCTACTATATTTTCTGAATTTGTTTCTTCTTTTGCAATCACCTTAATATTTATAATATGTATTAAATAAATGCATGCGCATAGTCTCATTTATTAACTAGCTGCCTTTGCACTCTTTCTCAAAGTCTTACTGGTTGTACTGGGATGTGCACCACACCTTCAGCCTTTACCTTTTGTGTCTGGTGTTCTTCAGCTGCTCTGAAGTTGCATAAGAGTTGGCTACTTCAGCAGGGCCAGCAGGGGTAATTGGACCCTACAGCAGTTTGCTTTTAGTAAAACATGAGAGCAAGCGTGCAGCAATGCAGAAACAAAGAATTACCTTCCAAATAAAGCATTATCTATTAACCCCTTAGAGGAGCAAAAGCACTTGGAGCAAAGAGCAAAACAGCTGAAGGGATGAAAGATGAGTATCTATAGCTGTACCCATATCTCATTGGAACTTCTATTCAAAGAACTTGGAAAGTTCTGTAGGAGCAAGAAGGATCACTATCTCCTCTCAGCATCAATATCTCTTTGTCTTTCCCATGGTAAATAGATATTTTTGCCTTTTATATTCAACTAGTTTCAACAAAGAACTTTAATTATTCCAAGAGCCTGGTGATTTTAAATTTCCTTTGATTGCAAGAACAACCTTAGGAAAGAAAACATTTCCAAACAAATACTATTTAGAAAACAGTGTCTATCCTGTTATCCTAGCTGGTTTAGAGTTAAAGCTGTAAAGACTTTTTATCCTGATAATTATTGAAAGTTTGGCTTCACTCAATTTTGATGCTCTCTGGTCCGTCATCATTCAAACACGAAAACAGGGAACTCTTCTTAGAGATACAGTAAGGCTCTCTAACCTGAAACTCTTCTCTGTTTCTCTTTATTTTTTACTTTGCTAATTTTAGGTGTCAAAAGACTCTATCCCTTCCTTTGAGAATCCATAGACCTTTCCATGGGCCAACAGGTTTTATAGCCAGAGATACATTTTCTAATTTATTTTCTTTTGCCATCTGTTAGCTAAAGTAAGGAAGACCTCCTGCCCAAGAAGGCAACACATGCTGTTTCA
>WEKY01035141.1:0-39556 GCA_013390045.1 Picathartes gymnocephalus
GTAATCCTTTGGATGGAACAGGTCTGCTCTTTCGTTCTTTTTATGCCATGCAGGCTTATAAAGCTATGATCCCTGTGCAAATCAGAAATAAGAAGGAAATCAAATTTCTAAAACAAAGAATCGAAAGTATCTTAGCAAAAGATACAGGGAAATGTTCATGACCTTTTTTAATTAAAAAAAAACCCCAGAAATTAGTACCTTTTGAAACATTAGTCCTGGGTTTAAAATATTAAATGCTTTCTGAGGTTGGTTACTCATTATGTAGGATAATTGCTTAAGTTTCATACGTCACCCCAGATTTCTTAATTAAAATCTGTAGCTTTAAAAATGTTTCGATGTTTTGTGAAGTCTGCTTATAAAGAGAAAGTAAATTAAAATTTGATGTTGTCTTGGTATTGCACCTAACAAATTTCTTTGTTAGAGTTGGAAATCCTCATTTTTATTTTAAATGACATGGGTGAAGAAGTAACTTGAAAATCATTATTGCAAATTTTGAGATTTAATGCAGGAGATGTTCTGCCTTGAAATTTGTCTTTTGGAAGATGGTAACTCCCTGCAGAGAGGGGATTTACATTGTCGAGTTCATTCATGGCTCATTTTATGATACTGTTTTAGCAAACTGGTTCCTGCCATGTTCCATGAAATTTGCTGTTTCTTCCGAGGTCCAATGACAGCCTAAATAGAATTGTTCAATGGGCTAAATTTGACCTTCCTTGCTGCCAGTCTGCCCTGCTCTGGGGCACTTTAAGAGCTGAATTTTATATTTATGTCTTAGCAACAGATCTTCAGTGTTACAGTTGAAATAAATGTTCAATATCTTTGTGAGAATACAACTCCCCCTACTAAGCTTTTGTAAATCATGATTATTTCTGATCCTTCAGGGCGTGTTTTAAGAAACTACCTCGTATCTTAAGCTTCAACACCATGAGATATACATTTAATATGGTGACCATGATGAAGGAGAAAGTCAATACCCATTTTTCATTCCCTTTACGTTTGGATATGACTCCCTACACTGAAGATTTCCTCATGGGAAAAAACGACAGGAAAGAAGGTTTGCTCATAAAATACATTCAGCAAGCTTTGGCTCTTTTATCTGTGTATCATTTCTTGCATATACAACAGAAGGAAACAAAATCAAACATAGCTTTAATCAACCTATATTCCCAAAGTCACACACTGTAATTTTACAAAAAATGGCCAATTTTTGGTTTTTTTATTTGAATTAATCTTATCTTTGTTTTTAGAGTATAAGAGAAATTGCAAATAGTTACATACAGTTTGTGGCTAATGTTAAAGTTTGGGTGTTTAGGAAATAACTGATTAAATTTTGTATGGAATTCTTTCAGGTTTTAAGGAAGATGGTGGATATTTGAAAGAAACTGAGAGTTACGAGTATGACCTGATTGGTGTGACAGTTCACACAGGAACAGCAGATGGGGGGCATTATTACAGTTTCATCAGGGACATTGTCAATCCTCATGCTTACAAAAACAACAAATGGTGAGCTATGCCATTTATATTTCCATATTTTTTATAACTAAAGTTTGCTGCTGCTGTTGGATGCAGTTCCATAGGGGATATCCTGGAAAGCACAGGATGCTGGAATTTGGTAGGTGTAGGATCTCAGTTTATTGGCCTATAAATCAGTGTGTAGGAGAGTTGTGTGATCCTTAGGACACAGGGCTGCCAGGAAATGCTGTGCTGGCCTCACCACAGCCAAGAATTGCTTCCTGATGGGACTAGCTTTTGATTATTTCACTGCAGAAGATTTCCTAGATTGTCCTTCCTAAAATCTGCTTGGTCCCCTGGATGAGGATCCAGCTACATTTCTGGATGTAGAATTCAGGAAAGGGAAGGGCCGTGGGCATGGAAAGGAGGAGGGTCCTGCTAGGAGACAGAAGAAAGCAGGGACCACTCTGCCTGCTATTTTTGGATGTGGTATTTCCATTTCTCACTTGGAGCCCTGGAACAGGAGACAAGGTTTGCTCTATTCCTGTTCTCTAGAATAGCTGGAGCATTTTTGAAGGAGCAGCAGCCCATGACCTAATCCCTGCCCCAGGGGGGATCCCCAGCCGTACCTCCTTCTCTCATCTGAACAGTAGGAAGCCACTTTGGGACCAGATTTTCATTTGTTGGGATCTGATCAAGACGTTAGAAATTAACAGGGATATTTCAATCTGAGGAAGCATTGGAAGTGCTCATTAGGCTTTATTTGCCCCTAGGGATGAGCAGCAATTGTTTCAAAGCTTCTTCCTGCCTTGCAGGTACCTTTTCAATGATGCTGAAGTGAAACCCTTCGATTCTGCCCAGCTCGCTTCCGAATGTTTTGGTGGAGAAATGACTGTGAGTTGGGACCTGAATTTTTGTCATCTTCAACTCTTCCAGTGCCTGTTACAACCTGTTACAATCCGGGACTTTTTATGAGGTTTTAAAAGGAAGCTGTCAGAAGTATATTTGCAGTTATATTAATAATGAAACAAAGCTAATTAGTGAAGTGTATCTCCAAAGAAGAGGTATTTCTTTACTAAATCTGGTTGTTATCATACCAGATATTCAGGTATAAGAAAGTGACTCTGGAGCTAATTTGGGAATCCTTACTTGGGAGGCTGCTTTGCTCAGACCATTGATGAAGGAATAATTACTTCAAGCTTGGGTGTTTTCTGGAAAAAAAGGGCATTTTGATATTTGTCTGTGCCTTGTATTGCTGCCTGTGATATCAGCTGGAATATTTTTACACATTATTAATACAAACAACACTGAAATATTCTCAGGTTGTGCTTGAATTGATCATCATTTATAGCTCTGTACACAATATAAAGCACATCATGAATAACACAGTATCTTACTAAAGCAATCCTGTGCATAAAACAACTTTTCTTGTCTGGGAAAGACCATCTGCTGAAATAAAACCAAAAAACTCCTTTGTTTGGCAAATGGAAAAAATACCTTTAGGTGTCTCTAAAGAAGAGGTGTCAGTGAGATGGATGAGCCAGGAAATTGCTTGGGATGGAGGTAGAGTATTGCATAGCAGCTTTGAAAATTCAGAAGAGGCCACTGTAGAAGAAAAAAAGAAAGAAGGCTGCCTTAAGCAAGAACGAAATTGTCAGCAGCCCTCATAAATGTAATGAAATAAACGTGCAAGTAAATTGTCGCAAATTGTTAGAAACGAAAGCATTAAAAAGCTTGTAATTAATGGTTTTACTTTCTTCTTGACAGACAAAAACTTACGATTCTGTTACTGATAAGTTTATGGACTTCTCCTTTGAAAAGGTATTTCTCTTCCAAAGCCTTGTTCTTTGATTATATTTCTGATTTCATGATATCTCTCTCAAAGCAAAAATGATACAGATGTTTTTTTCTCCAAGACACACAGTGCTTACATGCTGTTTTATAAACGGATGGAGCCAGAGGAGGAAAATGGCAAAGACTACAAATTTGATGTTTCATCAGAATTGCTGGAGGTACAAGTTGATTTGTTTTAACACCAATTTTAAAACACTCTAGGAAGCCCTAAACACATAAGAAATCTGAATAAACATAGGAAAGCAAAAATAATTTAAATCACTAAGGTGACAGTCCTTTCATTTCACTGCCTTTCTTAGGAGATTGTCACGGGGTAAGAAGGGAATTAGGATTTACATTTTATGTGAATTTTAGACATTTTCTCATTCTGTCCTGTGTATGAGATAAATCCCTTTTTACCACATCCAATGTCCCTGCTCCCTCTGGCCAGAAGTGTTGCTTCAGCATCTGCCACATTTTAGGTTTTTAATTTAAAAAGTCTCTTCATTCCTAGCCTGCAAATCAGATCATGCTTTTTATCCTTCTTGGTTTTAAAAGTATTAATAGATTTTATCAGAGTTAAGTGTTTCAACTGCATTGCTGTGAAAACTTCTATGAAAATTGATTTGATCAAAAACATCACTTTGAAGAGAGGAGCAGGGGGCTTGAAATGAAATCCTGTTCTGGTTTAATGATGGAGATTCAAATCTCTTGAAGAATTTATCAGAAGTTCTCAGAGCTCATCAAGCTTCGGGTTAGACTTCAGCTGTGATTCTTTTTAAACTTATTGGACCAGTTCTCAGAATTTTAGCCTAAAACTCTGAATAATTAAACTGTAAAAATGAGGCCACAGAAAAAGGAGAAGGTTTGGAGCTCTGTTCTGCAGTCCCATGGCAGGCAAAACCAATACTTGCTATAAAATGAATAAAACAACTTAGAGCCAATTCTTTAAACTAAAGAAAGTGCTTCCAGAAATAAGTTTTGAGTTTTTTTAGCCTTGGCAATCATTTAAAAATTTTTAAAATCATGCTTAAGTAGTGAAATAAACTGCTTTCTTGTATCTGATGGTAGCATTTTTTCTTCAGTGGATATGGCATGATAACATGCAGTTCCTTCAAGACAAGAACATCTTTGAACATACATATTTTGGGTAAGTTTTTCTTTAAAAATGTAATATTAATGCTTCTTTTCTTCTTGCAGATTATCATTATTAATTTTAATTAACAAATAAAATTACTGACTCTAGGTTTATGTGGCAGTTGTGTAGTAGCATCCCAAGCACACTACCAGATCCAAAAGCGGTTTCTCTGATGACAGCAAAGGTAAGGATTTCCAAAGCATCTTGTCTTCTATTAACTATTTCCTTGTTGACATTTTAATTTATGCATTCTAAATTAATGGTGCCATTTTTTTTTCCAGTTAAGCACTTCCTTTGTACTAGAGACATTTATTCATTCAAAGGAAAAGGTATTCAATTTACTTGTAAATTCTCATTAAGTAGCTGCATGAATCTAGTGAAAAGCAGATCTGTACTTTCCATTATAAAAAATGGGATTTTGCACTGTAAAATTACCAGATATGATGCAAGGTTAATGTTCAGAGTGTCATTTACTGCATTTTTAGTGAGCCCTGCACAATGGAATATAATGTGTATGTAAAAATGGATGGACTGATGTTTTTCTGTAGGTGCAACGTATTATTAATTCATAAAATGTTCATTGTTTATAATTATATTCTTAAGATTTGGTGCTTTACTGAACCACTTAGAAATGTTTAAAGATTATGCTGGAATTCATTATTTGAAGTTACAGATTTTTCTGTATTTCTTTTCACAGCCTACAATGCTTCAGTGGATTGAACTGTTAACAAAACAGTTTAATAACAGTCAGGCTGCTTGTGAAGTAAGTGACTTAGGAACTCAGCAAAGTACAAACCAACTTTCTATATATTGTTTAACTTTCCTGGAGGTTCGTATCCCTGGAATATTTTGGACTATGAACTACTGTATTTGGTATATTTGTGCTCTGTGAGATGAAATTCATCCTCTCTGATTACTGCGGATTCTGGGGAATGACTTAACTTTTATTTGCAGAAACCTATGTTGAGACCACAGGCCAAAATTATTTTGGCACTGGAATAAGAGAAAGCCAGTGTCACAAACTCTTGATTTGATTAATTATGACATAGTGATTTGTGTAATTAAGACGTGTTTAAATTAATTCACACAAGAGAAATGGAAAGACAGACAAGGAATTTGCTGTGGTCTTGTTGAAAGCAATTTTGAGACGCTGAAGAAAAGTTTGATAGTGTTCCTGTGATAATTTAAATGTACAGGGAGCCCAGCACAGACTGTGTCCTGTATAGGCTTTATTCAGTAGAAAGGAATTAAATCCATTATTCTTTTATAAATTGATTCTAGGTTGATAAATCATGTCACATTCAGTATTTGGGTGTGCAGTTGTCTCAGTGGGGTATAGTTCTAAGATGTTTGAGTGAAGACATTTAATATAGTAAAAAATACTCAGGTACAATTAAAATAAAAGTAAGAACATTGATGCTTTATTTGAAGCTGTCTCTCCTTGTGACTCAACCAAAATTCTGGGAGTCAGAAGACTGAGCTGTGTTATTTGCTGAGTCTGACTTGGAGTGAGTCATTCTCTGTTAGTTTTATACTTTTTGGGTCTCTGGAGGCCGTGAGGCTTTCCCACGTGTTAAAATGCAAAAGGGATCTAACTTGGGAAGCTCTGTTTAATCCTATCACTCTTCTACAAGATTCTTCAGCTTATGCCTTATTGTAAGCTTAGTTTTTATTCTGTTGACATCACTTTGCAGGATAAGTGTGTTCTTCCAGATAATTTTCTAATGGCATGCAGAGCAGAGGGATAAGAAGATACCAGATATAAATTTCTCTTGCTGTTTGCTGTTGTTGATCTTTATTTATTTATTCCTTCGTGCACAGAAGACATTTAGATTTCCCTTGGATTAAAACTTGCCTATTCCTTAATAATAGTAACATCGATTTCTCTTCAGACTTTAATATCATGCAAAAAAGAAGATTGGACTAGAGCAAGTGTGGAACAAAACTAACACAGTATGTATCTTCTGCAGTGGTTTTTGGATCGTATGGCTGATGATGATTGGTGGCCAATGCAGATTCTAATAAAGTGTCCCAATCAGATTGTGAGGCAGGTAAGAAAAAAAATGTTCCTTTCCAAGTCAGGTGACTGCTTGCCCCGTGACCAGAAACAGGCAATTGTGATGGCAGATACAGTCATTCTGACAGTTTTACTGGATACCTGTAATTGTCTGATTCTTCTCCCTTCTTGTAAATGATTTAGGGAAGGTATTTGGCCATGGGAGTGTTACTGTTTGTAACAGCCCCCAGCACAGCTGTGCAGTCAGGTTCACTAAATCACAGTCAATGCAAATTAAGGTTTCTGTAAGTCCCTCATGATTTCTACAAATCTGAACACATTCAGTGCTCCTCAAAGTTCCAATTCGAAACTTCTGTAGTAAATTTTTGTGGGTAGAGTTAATTTTACAATATTATGCCACAAAGCTTTGTTAATACCTTTTCCTGAAAATTATTTTTTTTAAAAACTCTGTATTAGTAGCACTTGGACATTCACAAATCCAGCTATTAATAGTGTCACTTACAATGCACTTTCTTTGCAAGTTGTTAGGGTATAAACTTGAACAATTACTTTATCTCACCTGAATTCTTCATTTGGATTTCTGGTTATTAATGTGATACTTCCATACAGGCCCATACATAGTTTTTGTATGCAATGCATCAGTAAAAGAATATATTTCATGGGAAAACTCTGTGCAAGGTCTTAGGCAAGATCTTCTCCTCATGAATGCTTTACAAAATAAAAATTATAGGAAGTTATTTCCTTCAAATTTTCACATGAATTCCTACAAGCCAGCAGCAAAATTAAAAAGCATTTTGCCAAAAATATCAACATGTTCCAGAAAATAGAGATAGAAGAAAAATTAGAGTCATGTTTCAGTGCACACCAATATTTAAAAGCTGGGTTTAGGATTCCTCCATGAGATCTGCTCATGAAAACCAGGTTTGACTCTCCTGTTAAAATACAATCTCAGCTTTGCCTTTCAAACCTCGAGCTTGTGAAGAGCTGGCAGTGGGACTTGGAGGCAGAATATTCTTTGCTTAGGAATGACACATTGAGGTTTTTGGGAAGGACTGGAGGTGTGGAGTTCATTCCCTTCTCTGTTTCCAGATGTTCCAGCGTTTGTGTATCCACGTGATCCAGAGGCTGAGGCCAGTGCATGCACACCTTTACCTGCAGCCAGGAATGGAGGACTGGTAAAATAAACCCCCTGCAAACTTCTGGTCATTCCATGCGTTGCTGCAGCTGCTTTTATTCATGAATTACTCAAAACAGTCACGTAAAGCTGAAATAGTGCTAATTGTTCTTCATTATTCTGCCCAAACTGCTCTGATTTATTTAAAAATAAATAAAGGAGGGTTGCAAGGGGCAGTGTCAGAGACATTGTTTGAAACAATTGCTCCCTTAGAGTAGGTTTTCAGCATGGTCTTTATTTTCCCTGTCACTTGGACACTGCAGGTGTAAATCTCACTCCTTAGACTTGAGAATCCTCCTGTGAATTGGATCTGGAGGTACAAAGGTGGAAGTTTTTATTTGTACATCCAGTAAAAAAGTTTGGAGATAAGAGGTTAACCCTATAACTAAATCACAGGCTTTGTCAAAAAGGAGGAAGAACCCTTTTGGATTCTACTTACCTCTGTTTATTACCAAGAAAACTGTCACTTTATCTCCAATTATGAAATACTTAAACTCTTTTTGATACATGATGAGAAGGAAAAAAAGTGGTTTTTCTTTCACCTCTTGTGTTACAGTTGTGATTGTTATAACTTCTTCCCTCGAGTGAAAATGGGAGAGTTAGTAATAACTGTGCTGCCATATAAAAATTCAGGACATGAAGATACAATTTTCATGGCAAAAAGTAGAATTTAATTTGCTCTGGAAGCCTTATTTGAGTCTGTGACTTGGTTTTGTTCAGTGACAAGATCCAGCTCTGAGCAGGAGGCTGAAGGTGGATGTTCTCTGCCTTGCCAAGGTGTGGTCAGGAGGGTGCCTCGCCTTGGTTCCACAGCATAAATAGCTGTAATTACACTCTCATTAAATTCAACAAGCAAATCAAGAGGATAATGTAAAGTAGGAGATCCCCATTCCTGTTTTTCTAAGACCTCTTTTCCTGACCAGCGTCTTGATTCAGAACACAAATCTGACGAACCTTTCAGCATTTCAAGTACCTGATGCTCCCTTAGGCTGAGCTGTGTTATTATCCAGGCTGTGGGCTGGGGTGAGAGATCTGAGAGCAGGACAGAGCAGCAAGCAGGGCATTGTGGTGAATTTCTTTGCTGGACTGGCTCAGGCTGACTTTGTGCTCTGTGTACTGTGTGAAATACCCACGCTGGCTGTTGTTGTTGCTGCCAGCTCGGATGACATGGACGGGCCCGTGGAGGACATCGGGAGCCGCTCGTGCGTCACGCGCTTCGTGAAGACCCTGCTGTCCATCATGGAGCACGGGGTCAAACCCCACAGCAAGCACCTCACCGAGTACTTCGCCTTCCTCTATGAGTTTGCCAAAATGGGAGAGGAGGAAGTGAGTGTAGCCTTGCATCTGGGGAGTTGGTGGTGTCTGTGCACAAATGTATTTTGGAGTAATTCCATCCCTGCGTTTTTCAGAGCCAGTTCTTGCTCTCTCTGCAAGCCATATCCACAATGGTCCATTTCTACATGGGCACCAAAGGGCCTGAGAATGTAAGTTGGATTATTTTATAGAACAAGAACTAATCTTTACTATTTTACATCTGGGGTCATTGGTGCTGTGTGTCATGAATCATCTTTCAGCAGTTAAATTAAAATTGCTTCACTTCCACAATTTTTTTCAATGTTTAAGTGAATATAATATTTAAAAAAATATGTTGAATTGACTACTTTTGGTTAGTATAGAAATAGGTACTGAGTAAAGCAATTAAAGTTGTCCTTAACTTGATACTAATGGTATTACTACTAAAAATTGATTACTTACTCCTATTGTACAACTTAGGTTCTTAAATTTACCTGCTTTTTTGTTAAATAGACCACATCTTCACTCAGCCTATTTCTTATATTTGTAAATACAATTTGGCTTATGCAAAATGAATGTTTCAATGTGAAAATCAATTGACACTTACCTGGTTTGATTCATTCAAGTTGATGAAGTTGTTTGGAATAAAGGACAGGATATATGCAAAGGCTCTTTGAAGTGAAGGCTCAAAATATCCACACTGAAGTTCTCTTTTTTTTCCTTAGCCCCAGGTTGAGGTGCTTTCTGAGGAAGAAGGGGAGGAAGAGGAGGAAGAGGAAGATATACTTTCTTTAGCAGAAGAGAAATACAGGCCTGCTGCTCTTGAAAAGATGATTGCCCTGATTGCTCTTCTGGTGGAACAATCTCGCTCAGAAAGGCAAGAGCTTCTGAAAAAACAAAATCAGTTTAGAATTTATAGTTCAGAAAGGAGTCAGAGATTTTATGGGTTTGTCCGAGGGGTTTATTGTGGGCTTTTTTAACAGCATAAATGAGCTTTTAAGAGAGCCCATTATGTGTTTTTAACCATCTAAAAGAAAAAGGGTTTGTCATTGTTGACCACATGAAAGACTTGGGTTAAATACTTGAACGCATTCAATTGCCCACATTTGGATTTCTTTCTTTATCTCATCTAAGTACAACTTTTGGTTTTTTTGTTCAGTTTTACATCAATACCTTTATTGTCTCTTGTATATTGTGATACTGAAGAATATGAACTAACACTCAGTCCTGAGTGTCTCCCTAACCTTAATCATGGCTGAAGTAAAATGGTAATTTTGTTCTGTATTTTAGGCATTTGACCTTGTCCCAAAATGACATGGCAGCACTGACAGGAGGAAAGGTAACCACGTTAAAAATGACTGCTTTAGCCTCCCAAACCCTCTGTGCTGTGTCGCTGTAGGCAGTGTGCTCTATCTGCTTATTTGTTGCAGGGTTTCCCTTTTTTATTTCAACATATCCGTGATGGGATCAACATCAGGCAAACCTGCAACCTGATTTTCAGTTTGTGCCGGTACAACAATCGCCTTGCAGAGCACGTGAGTGTCAGGCACCTGCAGCTGTTTATTGAAATCTTCTCTAATAACTGCTATTGCTGCTATTTTAACTGAATAAACACAAGTCTAACGAGTTCTGTTTGTTTGCTTTTCAAGATTGTGTCCATGCTGTTCACATCTATAGCAAAGCTGACTCCTGAGGTATGTAAACACAAATATCTGTGTAGTAAATAATCTGTATTAATGTTTGCCTGGTTTAAATCACAGAAATAATCCTTTGCTCATCAAATATCTTGCATGGAAGATGATCCGTGGAAGTTTTTGTGCCATTAAATGAAGCCTAACTGCACTGTCTGTGAAGTTTTCTAAAGCAGAAATTTGCTGTGCCAACTGGGATGAAAGTTTTATTCAAATCAAATAACATTTCTAGATTCTCCAGCAGTCTGAATTTCTTTTAAAAAATCAGTAACACTAAAATATGTGTGCAAGAATAAGTGGAGATAATGACTTACTATCTGTCCAAGATTTAGGGCATGTTCTGCAGTTCTGTGCAGGCAAACACATTTCTCATTCAGAATAAATTCCTGCCCTGGTAATAACAGAAATACTGAGAGTTCCAAATGGATTCCAGATGCAAAATATACAATTATAGTTGTAACCACTTTGTTGAAACATTGTTAAAAGCTGGGTGAGTCCTGGCAGTATAAAACCTCAAAATGAGATGCTTTTGGATAAACTTCCCAGGATCCATATTCCATGGTATGTGAATACATAAAATAATAACTTATCTGAGCTAGTGAAATCTTCTGTAAATATAAACCAGGATAAATCGGTGAATTCTTCAAGAATGGACAGCTTGATTCCTTTTCTTTTTCCAGAAAAATGTCTATATTTCCTATTTTATATATTTTTTTTTTTCTTATAACTTCTCCTAGACTGATCCTGTCTCATATGTTCCTATTGCTTTGCACTGACTGTAACCAGTGGCTTAATTTATAGATATACATGGATTTATGGACAGATTAAACAGTAAGGGATTAAAGTATTATAAATGTTCATATCTGAAGTTCATAGAAATCTTACAGACGTTGGGCTTTTTAAAAAAATACTCTTTAAAAAAAAGTGGATGAAATTAAATAAATCAAATTGGATATTTTTCCCTTTTCTGCATTACAGGCAGCCAATCCTTTTTTCAAATTGCTCACCATGCTCATGGAATTTGCTGGTGGACCTCCAGGAATGCCACCCTTTGCTTCTTACATTCTGCAGAGGATATGGGAGGTACAATATGTAAAATAAAACAGAAGCTAAATTGTCTTTCTCTTGTTGGTTCTTTTATGTCTGTTTTGCATTTTTTGTCATCCTTCCTACATCACTCCATGATTTTTTTATTACCATTCCTCTTCTCAATAAACAGCAACAGCCAATAGACATTAAAAAGTTCTGTTGTAATTTTTAATGTATTTTAGCAGCATTTGGGTTAATGGCTCTTTCAGTTTAACTTCAGATTTCAGTTTAATGAGAAATTAATTGATTCATAATAAGGGTCATAAAAAGCAGAATGCTTTTTTGAGACAAATTCCACATAGTTTTCTCAGTTATCCTTTTACAAGGCCTGTAAAATGTTTCAGCACCCATCATTTGGTTGTGGGTTTTTTTTGGCCTTTATGTACAGATTCCTTGAATATTCATTTGACATTTTTGGTTCTCTGTAAAATGTCCATTAACACTTTCAACCCATAAAACAGTGCTAAACTGAGTGTGCTGGATAATTGCTGGGTGCAGGACCAAACTTGCTTGTGTTTCTAAAGTGAGAGAGAGACTTCTTAACCAAATTTGCACAGGGATGAATTCCTTGATCTGAGCTATAGATGAGGAATTGAAGCTTTGACTTCCCTTACCTGCTCTTTGAGTTTCCAGTACAATTTACAGGCTGAGAACAGCATGGCCAACCTGGAGACTGCTGAGGACAAGCTCATTCCCTTTAATTCCCTTTAAAAAAATGTGGCTGGAGTTGGTAAAAGCATTGAGACCTCTGGTAGAACACCACCCTGCCTTACCCACTGGAGCACTGTGGGATAGGATTGCTGTTCCAAAGGGTTTCCTCCTGGGCACGAGCAGCTGTAGGACCCCACGTGTTGCAAGGGATGGGATGGATGAGGTGTAACTGCTGCAGCTCAGGTAAAGGGAGTTCAGACAGCTCCACAGTGACACCCATCTGGTGACACAGGTCCAGGGAGATGTGAGACCCAGCAGGGAAGGCACAGACCGGGGGTGCAGAACCTACTTTTACAGCCACTCCAGCTTCTAGAAGTCGTTAAAAAGTGATTGAGCTCTGCAGACAGTGAGCAATGATTGTCTCTTTCTTGGACATTCCCTCCAGCCATTACCCAGGAAACCTGACAGAGCAATTTGTCATTTCTAAATAAAGGGAGGGGATTGTTCTTAAGGTGTTTATTTTTAAAATGAGATTAAAATTTTATAAGCAGAGTTATGGTTGTGTCAGCTGCTCATATTCTTCAGGTGGAGTAGAGGAACTGGGAACAGCTTCAGCAACCCAGTTACTACCTCTGGTTCCTTAGGGTAAATTTTTTTCTTGTCTGGGCACCTGGGCCTTGAGGCAAAAAGAAAGTAGTTTTGAAAAACTAACAAAAGAACAAACTACATTTATTGGCCTCATGTCAACAGATTTCCAACGACACGGATCCAGAAAAGCACAGGAAGCCTCATTTTTCTCCCTGTTCTCTGAAGGTTTGCTGACTGCACAACAGCACCCATTGCCTTTGGAAAGTGCTGGGTGAATTTATTCCTCGAAATTGTATATTCAACAAAAAATGTAATAGTTACCCTCAGCATGAAGCTGTGTGAACATCTTTACATACCATTTCTGTCCTTTTGATGTAACTTACAAAAATACTGATTCAGTGTTAGGTTTTGTGTTAGATGTTTTTTAAAAATACTTGTTTATAAAGACAAGGTTGTTCTATCTTAGTGCTTAATATTTCAACTCCTAAATATCTCATAATATGCAGAAAGAATAGGCAGAGTAATTTCCTGGGCTTAGACTGAACTTTCAAAACTGTGAACAAGGTTCAGAAGCACAAATCAGTGAAATTTAGGAAGGTTTTCTTTGTGTGCAGAGCAGCTGAGTCTTGCAGGTGCTTTGATAGCCCTGAGTGATTTTAAAAAGAAATGTTGCAAGTGATCTTAGGGGTTTTTAACACAATCAGTGCGTAGGAGGAAAATTAATGTATTCCTTTTGATTTTTCCCCTCTTCTTTAGGTCATTGAGTACAACCCCTCACAGTGCCTGGATTGGCTGGCTGTGCAAACACCTCGGAACAAACTCGCTCACAGCTGGGTCCTGCAGAACATGGAAAACTGGGTTGAACGTTTCCTCCTGGCACACAACTACCCCCGAGTGAGAACTTGTAAGTGAATTTTAATTGCAGAAAATATGTCACCTGTTGCAGGGAGTTGCATGCGCCTGTGTTTCTCTTCTTCCTTTTCCAGCTGTTTTAGAATTGCTGAGTTTTAAAATCTTAGGGTAACTGTGGTGCCTCATCCAGAGGTGTTAGCAGTTTTGGTGAAAACTGTTTTCATTTGGTACCTTGAATGACACATGGGTAGGTTCTATATCTTAAGTGGTTAATCTACAAGGTCCAGAAAACCTAAAGAAGGAAAAGAGGTAATTCCAGAGGTTTTCCATTGTGTCCATCACATAGCTGTACAGTAGGTGGGAGCAGTACATGTTGCTCTTTCATAGTAATCTTCAGCTTAGTCCTTTGAACTTGTGGATCAAGGAGAAGCCACCTGTGCTTTCTCCCAGGTTCCGGGGTGTCCTGGCTCTCTGGTTTGTTCTGCCAGGAATCACACTGTGTCACATTGCCAGAGAACATTTTCAGCCTTCCCTGTGTCAATTTTATTTACAAAGACGACTCCACAGTACAGGCCACTGACCTTTAACACATTTCTGTGGCTGAGGGAGGTGTGAAAACTGGAGGTACAGCTTTGCAACGGGTTCCAGTTGTAAACACCTCTGAGGAGGTAATGACCTCTTAATTGAGCAGTGGACATTGCAGTCATGGAAAACCTCTGGGATGCATTGCGTGGTGGCATCTGGGATCACATTCTGTGGTGGGATGCATTGTGTTAGCACAGGGAGAACCAGGCAGCAGACAGGGATGTAGGTAGCACATCCCAGCACCACTTCTAACATGCTTTGTACTACTCTTACCCACTGGGATTTTTTTCTAGTGTGAATACAGTAATACCGAGTTCTGTAAAATGCTTTGAAATCTGTAAATGGAACGTGCAGTGCACTTTAATTGCTGTTTACATGGCTGTTAAGCAGGTATGTCACTGTCAAAGGTGTAACAAATCTGTTTCTATTTGAAGCTGCAGCCTATCTCTTGGTGTCGCTTATTCCAAGCAATTCCTTCCGTCAGATGTTCCGATCGACCCGCTCCTTGCACATCCCCACTCGGGACCTGCCCCTCAGCCCTGACACCACAGTAGTTCTGCACCAGGTCTACAACGTGCTCCTTGGCCTGCTCTCACGAGCCAAGCTCTACGTCGACGCCGCTGTTCACGGCACCACCAAGCTGGTGCCCTACTTCAGTTTCATGACCTACTGTTTGATCTCCAAAACGGAGAAACTCATGTTCTCCACTTACTTCATGGACTTGTGGAACCTCTTCCAGCCGAAGCTCTCAGAGCCGGCCATCGCCACCAACCACAACAAGCAGGCCCTGCTGTCCTTCTGGTACAACGTGTGCGTGGACTGTCCCGAGAACGTGCGCCTGATCGTGCAGAACCCCGTGGTGACCAAGAACATCGCCTTCAATTACATCCTGGCGGACCACGACGACCAGGACGTGGTGCTCTTCAACCGCGGGATGCTGCCCGCCTACTACGGCATCCTGCGCCTGTGCTGCGAGCAGTCCCCTGCCTTCACCAGGCAGCTGGCTTCTCACCAGAACATCCAGTGGGCCTTCAAGAACCTCACCCCTCACGCCAGTCAGTACCCAGGAGTAAGTGACCCACACCACAGTGCTCCAGTCCCTCGTTCCTGTGTCCCCTCCCACACAGTGTCTCTTGTAACTTGACATATCCAGTGGTGGAAGCGTAACGTGAGGGTTTCCTGGTGGAAGTAATTCGTGTCTTTAGGTCCATCTGGTGGAATTTGTAGGGGATTGGTTTGGGTTTTCCTGCCTCGGTAGCAGTTGTTATTTTCTGGGAGCAGACACTGTTCAATATTCCAGCCTAGTGATAAGAAACAAGGAATAACCTTTGATGGTGGTTTCTAGAAAGGAGGTTGCATTATAACATAAAAAGCTGGGGGAATTCTCAGTTTCTTCATTGTTTTCAGTTTCTGGAACAGGGCCAAGATTTAGCCTGTTGCATTCCAGGGGAGGACAGCCTGGTGCTCCCCTTGGGAACACCCACATACCTTTGGCAGAAGGGAGAGTTGTGCTGTCACTACAACACAGTGACACCTGTAGCAGAGAGCAGGTGCTGGTTAGAGTGGGCCATGTGTGATGCTCAAACAACAGGCTTACAGAGGCTGGAAGAGACAAGGGGCCTGGGTTTAAACAGGGAATATTCCTTTGGGGTGTGCAGGGACAGAGAGAATACAAAGCTTCCCATCACTGTGGAGGGGAGGAGGATGCAGGGAATCTTCCATGTTGAACTTCTGCCTAGCTCAGCTCAGAGAAATTTTACACTTTGATGGTCCTGTTGCTCTCCTCGTTGGCATCTCCTCTCAGAAGTCTCAGTTTGTCTTGCAAGCGACCTGATTTACTCCAGTGTTTGCCAGGCCTGGGACTGCAGCAGGTTTTGGCAGAAGGAAATTCCTGAATGTTTGGTCCCAGGGATGGGGATTTCAGATAGCTTTATACATATATAAATGTACATACATATAAGTGTGGCAGTGAGCTGTGCTCTTAGGAAGCATCTAATTTTATAACTTTGAAATAAAGCCTGAACCATACCATACTGAGAGAGCTGATTCTAACCAAGTATTTCTGTGTGTTTCAGGCAGTAGAAGAGCTGTTTAACCTCATGCAGCTGTTTGTAGCTCAGAGGCCAGACATGAGAGAGGAAGAGATAGAGGACATAAAGCAATTTAAGAAAACCACCATAAGCTGTTACCTGCGCTGCTTGGATGGACGCTCTTGTTGGACGACTCTCATAAGGTACAGCCCTGTGCTCACCCAGCAGCTCAGCTGGAATTCCATCCTCAGCCTCCCCCATGAGCAGAGCTGCAGTTCCAGCTGCTCTCCTTGGCAGTTGTTACTTTGGAGCAGAAATGTGATGTAGAAATTGTGCCTGTGGGATATTTTTATTGTATCGTGTCTTCAGAGAGATTTTCATTTCTGGTCTTGGGAAGTACAGCTGAAAGTGCTGCTTGGGCATTCTCAGCAGAGCTATAAATTGCCTGTGCATGTGGGTCAGGGCTGGGCTTTTCCATGGAACCCTTGTGGAGAGGACAGACTGTGTTACCTGGAGGGGCTACATGCACTCACCTGTCACAGAACAGAGGCACATTGTCCCAAATAATCTTGATATTGGGAAAAACCATTCATTAGCATAATCCTTTCCTTTCTGTTCTGCTGTAAGCATAAAATATTCTGACAAAAATGTTTTCAGACATTTAAAAGGCCAAACACATGCTTGACTGAATCTATTTAAGTGTATCATTTAAAAAGCATGAACTTCTGTCTTTCAAAGTACATTATTTTCCACATTTTTGCAGGGGTTGTATGGGAAATATTTCTGTAAAGGTTATTTATAAATTACTTTCCATAACATAAAGGAGGTCGAGGGCAGAGGCATTTTTAAATTAAAAAGTAGGGGGGGTAATGATGAGAAGAATTATGTTCTTTTGGGGTTTCTTTGTTCTTTTGTGATTATTTTCCAAAATAACAGCATGAGTGTAACGATTTTAAACTTGGGATGGGATTTTCAGTGTTCTCAATGTTTGGATTTTTTTCCTAGTGCCTTCAGAATATTATTAGAATCTGATGAAGACAGACTTCTTGTTGTGTTCAATAGAGGATTGATTCTGATGACTGAGGTAATTACTTTGTTATGTAATTATAGCAAACATCTCACCCTGGTACTTCCCCTGTGAGCTCTAATAAGATTTCTTTTTAGTACTAAAAAGATCAGGAAATTGTTTGCTTCTCAGGACAGAGGGAAAACCACCAACAGATTATGCTGAGAGGAATAAATTTATGCTTTTTTGGTGTCATTCCCTTTATTACAGGTAATTGGGAATAAATGGCTGAGTCCAGTCACACAGTTGTTAGTAGTTAAAAAGTGTTAAGGCAACAGGTTAAAAAACCAGCAATAACTTTAAGGGTACTCAGCTGCAGTTGTGGTTAATGTTTCTGACCATTCCTTGAGGCCCTCCTGAGGCAGTTCTCCTTTTCTTTCCTACCTATTGTGCTTTTGTTTGCAAGGAGTGGTCTGAAAACACATAAACTCCATCTCTTTCTGATGGAACTAAACCTAAAATGCATTCCTGCAGCACATTTAATTGTTGTAAATGGGGATTTGGTCCATGAGACCAGACCAGAATTCGTTCAAAACTGAAATGGATGCAGTTGCAACATCAAGTCCCTTCCCCCAGCAGTTTCACTCTGCAGATCCACATGTCCTGATCAGTGGAATATCCTGGATTCCATTCAGCACTTCCATTATTGAAGTGATGGATGAGAACCTGTGTTTATTAAAAGCACTGGCAGTGCTCCATGGGGAAAGATCCCTTTGAGAACAAGAAGAAAAACCGGACGTGTTGGAGAAAGCCTAAAACCAAGATTCAGTTCATTCTTGGCACATGTAGAATGGTGTATTCAGGAGAGAGATTAAACTGGGAAAATCCATGGTGCGAGACAAGCGGCTCAGAGGTAATTGTGGCTGTACAGAAAATGGGGTTTTGGAAGAGGTTCCTGCGGGAGGGGGCAGCCAACACAACTGGAAGTTGTCAGGAGAGGACTCAGAGCAAACATCTGTCAAGGATATTTAGTCTGCCTTTAGGCGCGTGGCTGGACTTGGATGATGCTGTGAGGTTGATTCCTATTTTTATATGGTTTATATAAAAAATTCTCTTAACTCTTTTTATGTCACTGGTTTGCATTTTCTGGGAAGAAGTGTGGTAGAAGGAGCTGGAGTTACAGAAACAGTGCAGTGCTGTTTGAAAATGGAGTTTTCAGGAGCTTGTTATAAATATAAGCCTGTAGATTAATTAATTGTAGTTAATTACTCCAGAATATCTGTTCCTTTTTGTTATGAAAATGCCTCCATCCAATGAACTGGATGTAAAAAGTCAGGAACTGGGCTATAAGGTTATCCATACATGAAATGTAAGTAGATGAAGGTACAGACATAGAGATGTATAAGAAGAATTTGTTTAGCTTGGTTGGCCCTCACCCATACTAACAATGGATAATTAAGTTTATGAAGAGTGTGTAATATAAAATAAATTTATCCTGTGTAAAACATTGCTAGAAATTAGATAAAACGGATGTTACTTTACAGCTTGAGGTTAGCTGGCCCTATATTGTCCCTTGTTGGCTGGAAGTGTTTTGACTGGTGACAAAAAACCTCATTAAGGAGTTGTCACATCCAGGAAAGTTTTCTACGTAGGAGTGGCCGTGTGTCCTTTATCTTCACTGTAATATAAAAAGGGCCTGGCAGGGGTTTGCATGCCAGGGACTGAGGCTACTGTTTCTTTATCTTTCAAATACTCCAGCAGATTAAATATCTTCTCTTACATCCTGTGCTAGAATTTTTGCAGTTCGGAAATGAGTTGCTTTTCCTTCCCAATATTTCTATAAATCACAGATGCCCAGAAGGTATAAAAGAAGTAATTCATCTGATGTACAACCATATATCCTTCAGCAGCATTTTGAAAAATGACTGGCATCTATCTTAATCCTGCCTTTTCTCCCCCAAATTCATATGTCTGTGTCTGTCTTTGTGCAGCTCTTGTATCACTTTGTCTGCTGGCACAGAAAGTTTAGTATTACAAGAATATAAAAATACTGTGTCTCAAAGGACACTTTGTTCATTGGGTTGTAGATAAAGGTGTGAAAACTTGGTAATTGCTTTGAGCTGGTAACACAAAACTTTTACCTTGAAAACAAATGAAGAACTTTGTGATCATATCCAATACCGTATATTTTTTGAGCATGAAATATCTTGTTTGAGCATAAAATAAATGTAAATGTATCTGCAGGATAAAAAGAGGAATACTAACAAGTACCTCAGTATGGCAACATAAAGTTTTGGCATTTTTTTTTCTTCTTCCTAGTCCTTTAACACATTGCACATGATGTACCACGAGGCCACAGCTTGCCATGTGACTGGAGACCTGGTAGAGCTTCTGTCCATTTTCCTTTCAGTTCTGAAATCCACACGTCCATATCTGCAAAGAAAAGGTTTGATTATAACTCTTGAAAGGATTATGCCTCTTGTCTCTGAATTAATTTTCCTCACTCAAAGCCTACTGTTTTGTCTTGGTTAATGGCTGTTTTCAAAAAGTTGCTGTTCAGTCAGATATGTGGCTGTTAATGGATATTAAATTGTTAGTTATTAAATTACTTACTGACTTACTATGAAATTAGATTCCATAAATTTAACAGCAGTAGACCAGTGAGATTTAACAGATTGCTAGATGGATTAAGATCATGGTAGAGGAAAAAGAGATTCCTCAGCAGTAAAATTCTGTGCTTTATTTAACGAGCTTTTGAGCCACGAGCTAAGCAGCCTCCTGGGATGTTTGCGTTTGCAGATGTGAAGCAAGCTCTCATTCAGTGGCAGGAGCGGATTGAATTTGCCCATAAGCTCTTAACCCTGCTCAATTCCTACAGCCCTCCCGAGCTTAGAAACGCCTGCATTGGTAAGTCCTGGCCCTGCAGGACCTGTCCTGCACAGGGCCCTGCTGTGAGGTGGAAATGCCACTTCTGCAAGGGCACGTGCTCTGCTAGGAGCTCGGCCGGTCGGGGTTGTTGGTGTCGTTCTGTCAGTGCATCAGTGCCAGTGTTTTTATTCCAAAGGGTTCTGGGTTTGTCAGGTTGCATTGAATATTCCTGTCTTCAGTTAAGGAACTCAGACTAGGGGCACAAAAATTCACCTGTCACTTTGTGAGACCGATTTGCCACCTGATAAAGGGCATGACTGAGGAGTAAATCCTCAGTTCAGGTGTCAAGAGAGTTTAGAGTAGAATCCCAAATCTGACATTGAAGTTCAGACGTGAACTAAAGCTCCCCTCAGAAGGGAGCTTGGAGGCCAAGTTACTCTGAGAAACGGCTTTTCCTGTTCATTTTTATGATCCAGTACTGTCAAGTTAAATTGTGGAAGTAAAGGTTAAATAGCTTGTAGAAAGGAGTGGATTTGCTTTTTAAAGTGTAGGCACAGATATTATGTACAAATGTCTCTCTCGCATTAGCAGAGCCATTTCAGAAAGGTCCAGGTTTTTTCTAGTTTAGGCTTTTTTAATATTATTTAATGGATTGCTGATAAAAGCCTAACGCTGTGTCCAAAGTGCGTTTTCTTGAGTATTTTCTCATTGTCCTCCTGACTGCTGCTGGTTGCCATTTTCCAGATATCAAACCTGCTCTGTTAAAGAAGAAGCACAGAGGGTAATTTTACTGAAGTTCTCATTCTCCAAGCTGGCCCCTCCCTGGTGGTTGCTGCACCCCTGAGCAGGGTCTCTCCCAGAGGCAGAGGTGAAGGGAATTGGGACAGAGTCAGGGGTGTCACTCAGGTGTTGCTCCAAAAGGGATACAAAACAGAGTTTGCAAATGCATGAGCCTTAAGTTGAACTGTTTGCTGTTAAGAAATAACAATTTGTAATAGCAAAAACAACTTTTTGTTTGTAGATGTCCTCAAGGAGCTTGTACTTTTAAGTCCTCATGATTTCCTACATACTCTGGTTCCATTTCTACAGCACAATCATTGTACATACCACCACAGTAATATCCCAAGTAGGTATTTCAGTGATTGTATTTTGAAGTTCTCTTACACTATTATTACTCTATCGTGTTCCTTGCTGATGTCAAATATTGACCTTTTTAATATATCCCTATTTTATCCAAACTTACACTACAGTGTCTCTTGGACCTTATTTTCCATGTCGTGAAAATTTGAAATTAATAGGGGGGAAAAGCAATATTCGTCCTCCGCGTCCCGAACTCAACATGTGCCTCTTGCCCACCATGGTGGAAGCCAGCAAGGTATGTAAACAAGTGGTCCCATAAAGAATTATTTCTCTGTTGTTTTCCCATTTTTATAAAAGTATTTAAAGAATCCAGTAGCTCAATGCATTGACCTTTTCTTTGTAAACAAAGCATAATTCTTCTTCAAGATGTGTTGTCCTCATATACTCCATTCTAGATGTGCACTCCAGAAGCACCATTTCCCTGCCCTTGGGGATACACAACTTCATATTGCAGACACCATAGGGGTTTGGGCCTTGTGTAGTAGGAAAAAAAACCCTAGCACATATTTTGATAATTTCCCAGTGTGTCTGTGGCATTTATAAAGGAAATTGAGGCACTACCCAGGGCCTGTCAGATGGGTTTCACACCATGCTGAGGTTTATTGCCAGACAGCCAAGTAGACCCCGCAGGTTCCGTTAGAGTCCATTCAGCTGGGACTGAGGCATAATCTCCTACTTGGGTAAAATCCAGTGCCTGAAATGTCATATAGGGCTTTTAAAGTCTTTTCACTTCCCATTTTCCCTTCTGTGGGCTTCCTGATGGGATGCCAGCTTTGGTGGGGCTGCTCCATAGTGACTTGCCACGTCCCGTTGTTACAGCTGCAGCAACGGTGGGATTCAGCTCACGTCACTTTGCCTATCTAAAAGGTCAGCATCCAGCTCTTCCTGAGGCTCCTGGCCATCAATAGTTACCCTGGGAAGGAGAGAAAGAGCTCCCCTCCTCCTTCCTGTCCCAGGCACCTGAGTGTGGATGAGGAGACTCCCTCTCCACAGGGAAACACCAGTGACTAGATTTTAGATAGCTAAAGTCAGGTCAGGTGAATCCCACCCGACAAGGAATATGTATGGACAATCATTTGAAGCAGGAGAACTGGTTACTTGCTGTCCGGTAACTGTGGTTCTTCAAGATGCTTTGTCCACACAGATTCTGTGCTCCTCCTGCTGTGCTAATTCCGAGTCCTGTCCTAGGGGATTCTTTTGGGTGAAGGAATTGAGTGGTGGTTGAAGCCGCCATACCCCTTGTGCCCTCAGGTACAGTGGTCGCAAGGACACACTGGGTGCAGGCACAGCCCCAGTGGACACAGCTATTCAGAAAGAATCCAATCTCCTGCACATGGGGCCTATGTGCACGTAGATGGGAATCTGTGTGGGCAACACATTTCGAAGAAGCACGGTTACTGTAGGGTAAGTAACCCTTCTTTTTTAAAGCTTTCAGAATGATGCTGTGTCTATTTGTGCACCATCAAATTGACTGTGTAATCCCAAGTGTTTGAAAAGATGTTAGAGAGCCTGAAACTGTCTTTGGTGGGTTTCTCCATCATGCATCCAGAAGTGACACTACATAATGTAAATATTTGGACTTTAAAAGTTGTCATATTACATGACACAGTATTTCACCCTTTATATCAAATTCTGAATACATTAGGAAGGAGAATCTTTTTAAACCTCTAGAACCACATCCACAGTCACACTGCCCTGTGGTTTTGCATGCTTGTTTTTCATTCAGTTGCTTTGTATAAGGTTGCATTTGTTTGCTTGAGTTTTGGAGGTTTTCTCTTGGCTCTCTGATGCCAGTTTAAGCTTATATACATCCAAAAAATTCAAATATTGACATATATGTAGCATTGGGTTTGAGACATTCCTGAAAATTCTGCTGTGAAGCTCAGTCTCGAAAATTCTGGTTTCTACAGATCACAACTGACAAGTTTTGATTTAAAAAGCAGTAGTGTGTATATATTTGGGTGTCCGTATGTGATACAAAGTTACTGCATTCTCTTCTTATTCTCTTCAAGCCCTGGTATTTGCACAGCTTTGCACCTTCTGGGTGTTGGCTCAGAACCCTCCAATAAAAGATTGTCCTGGCAGGGAATTGCATTTGCCACCCCTCCTCCCATCACACCCTGGTGCTTGCCAAGGGCTGGGTGAGGAGGCACCTGGAGATTCCCACTGTTTTCCTGTAGCCCAGGATGAATGAAACATTGCAGGGCAGGTGACAGGAAGGGAGATGCTCAGGGAATCTGGGAGCTGCCCTGTGGCTTTGGAGGTTGAATGAGGCTCTCTTAAATCTTCAGGGCAAAGATGATGTTTACGACCGGATGCTGCTGGACTATTTCTTCTCCTACCACCAGTTCATCCACCTCCTGTGTCGAGTTGCAATCAACTGTGAAAAGTTTACTGAAACTTTAGTTAAAATGAGTAAGTATTAAGGTGAAACAGCCAAAGGATTTTTTTTTTTCCTGTGATAGCTCTGAGTCCTTCTCCACTAAGTTTTATATTCAGAGTTTTTAAGAAAAAGCAGAGTTGTGAAACTTGTTGTGTTTGGTTATTATCTTTATCCACAAAAATAATCCACTGTTATCTGTGTATAAGATAATGCAGCCTTACCCACATGACTGGCATGTTTTGGGCCTGTCCAGAAAGGAGCTGAGGTAACCACTGAGAATTCAGTCTTACTGTGCATTTAGAGTTTAATACAGGACTCACTAAGGCTATTTTTGGGAGGCTGGCAGTTTAAAAGGCTTTGGATCAGATCCTGAATTCTCAGCATCTCAGCAATGGCAATTAATTGACAATATTTCAATTTTTGTTTTCCTACGCAAACTCGAGGGCAAGTTCCTCAGTGTCACACCAATAATCTTGTCCAAAGAGCAATGGCAGAATATCCTTTTATCCCCTAAATCTGCTTGTTGTTTGTCACGCTTTTCCAATTTATTAAATGGCCTGTAAAAACCTCATGGACACTCCAGCTTTCTGATCATACAAAATGCTTGGAATGTGATCCTATAAAATGACAGGGCACCTTGGCACTGCTTTTCTGAGGAATTTGCCTGTCTCCCACGAAGTTCTCCCACACTGATTCTTTCCTCCTGCCATTGCAGGTGTCCTGGTTGCTTATGAAGGTTTGCCACTTCACCTTGCACTCTTCCCCAAACTCTGGACTGAGCTTTGCCAGACTCAGGTAAGAGCCAGCCTGAGACTCAGGCAGAACACACTGCATGTGGAACAAAGAACCCACAATTATAACTGGAGGGTGGTTGGTGTTCAATCAAACACTCTGCCTGTATTGCTGCTGTGTGAGAAAACCTGCTAAATCAAATACAAAAATCTGGTAAATTCTAATTGCTCCCTGTACCCCCTTAACACAGCAACTTCCCCCAGTATCACTGGTGCAGAAAGCACCTCATCCTGCCTCTGAAATTCCAGTTTTTTTATGTAGCACAAACACTGGGATGATGAAGGAAAAATGAGATGTCAAAGTATCATTGCAGAGGATGCTGTGGTTGGCTCACAGATCAGGAGGCTCAGTCCCTTCCCATACACACTGGTGGGGATGAACTGGCCTTCCTGGGGAAGGAGCTTCATCACAGGAAAATGGGAAATAAGAACTGGCAGTAATTGATTTGTACAATTTACTGACACCTGATAGCCTTGAACTGGTTCTCAGTGGGCCTGGCCTGCACATCCAGTGCTGACTCTGCCATCTTCTCTCTCCTTGCCAGTCTGCCATGTCCAAGAACTGTGTGAAGCTCCTCTGCGAAGATCCAGTTTTTGCAGAATATATAAAATGTATTCTTATGGATGAAAGGACCTTTCTTAACAACAACATTGTCTACACCTTTCTGACCCATTTTCTTCTCAAGGTACGTGGTCTTTTAGCAATTATTATTACACCAAGGAACACAGGCACTAATGCAGCTTCATTGTGGGATGCTGTTTTCGCAATTCCAATTTTTGTGGCTTTTAAAAAAATACTTTGTTTCCACAGGTGCAAGGGCAGGTATTTTCTGAAGCAAACTGTGCCAACTTAATCAACACTCTAATTACAAATCTAATAAATCAGTATCAAAGCCTAGAATCTGACTTCAGCAACCAGAGAGTTGAAATTTCCAAAGCAAGCTCTACATTAAATGGGGTGAGTCTTTTCTCAGCTCATTCCCTACACAAACTCCTCAGTGCCCTTGTGCCAGGTGTCAGGCACTCCCTGCCTCAGCTGGGCTCCTGGGGGGGGCATGGGAATCTGGGAATATTAACCTGACTGCAAGGGCAGGAGTGTTGTAACCCAGCAAGGTTTCGTGCCTCAGCACAGCATTGCCACCCCCAGGACAGAGCTGTCTTAAGGCCGGCAGATAATGAGTGGAGATTTTCAGAGGTCTGAGTAGCTCTAGAGTGGGATCTTCGGGCTGCTCAGGACACGAACAGCAGCTCCTTATTGCACAGTCTGTTTGCAGGATTCATCAAACACCAGTTTGGAACGAGGCTGAAGTTTGTCTGTTTGTTTCCAGGACCTCCGAGCACTTGCCTTGCTGCTTTCGGTGCACACTCCCAAACAGCTCAACTCAGCCCTGATTCCAACTTTACAAGAGCTTTTAAACAAATGTAGAGCTTGTCAACAGCAGAGGAACTCATTACAAGAGCAAGAAGCCAAAGAAAGAAAAACTAAAGGTTTGGTGTCACTCTGATGAACCTTTTATCAAATTAATGTAATACGTTATTTTATCCCTGCAGGGTGGGCCATTCCTCGGTAGAGAAAAGTATCGTTTTATTACGGAGCTAAAATGTGTGAATTGCACGAATTCTCTGCAAGGCAATAGGTGTTTATTGCAGTGCTGTGTTTCGTGTGGAGAAGGGTGGGAATGTGAGCAGTGCCTGTTCCCTGTCCCTGCAGACGATGAAGGAGCCACTCCGGTGAAGAGGCGGCGGGTGAGCAGCGACGAGGAGCACACCGTGGACATCGGCGACATCAAAGCCGAGCCCCGCGAGGCGCTGACCCCCACCAGCACCTCGGACAACGAGACCAGGGACTCGTCCATCATCGACCCGGGCACGGAGCAGGACCCGCCCTCCCCTGAGAACAGTTCTGTCAAGGAGTACAGGATGGAAGTGCCCTCTTCGTTTTCCGAAGAGGTAATGTTGGCCGCGCGCGCGCAGCACACGGAGGAGCAGCCGGGCAACGGGAAATTTGAAGAATGCAAAGAGTTCAAAGACCTGCAGGCTCCCAAGGATTCCATGGGAGCCGAGGAGGACTCGGAGTTTCCTTCCACGTCGATTTCAGCGGTTTTATCCGACCTCGCAGACCTGCGGAGCTGCGATGGCCAAGCCTTACCATCCCAGGACCCCGAAACTAATTTATCAATCAGCTGTGGCCATTCCAGAGGACTTTTTAGTCACATGCAGCAGCATGACATTTTAGACATCCTGTGCAGGACCATTGAGTCTACGATTCACGTGGTCACACGGATATCTGGGAAAGGAAACCAAGCTGCTTCTTGACATTAGATGGAGCATGTCTGCTTTTAAGTCTTTTTTTTTTTTTTTTTTTTAAATCCTTCTTCCCCCAAAAAATGCTGTTTGTATAAGTTTTGCTTATTTCTGTTTTGTGCTTCAGTTTGTCCAGTGCTCTCTGCTTGAATGGCAAGATAGATTTATATGCTTAATTCTTGGTCAGGCAGAACTCAAGATTATTTTTTTAAATTTTATTTTGCATCTACCGTACACTTTCTTAAAGGGCAATCAGATAATGGCTATGTTTTATGTAATTAAGAGTTCACTGTAGTGGCTTTCATTTAATATGGCTGTCTGGGAGACAGGGCCTCCTGGCCCTGTATGATGTAATTTAAACTTATGGCATTTTTACTGTGTATAATATGGTGTCCTCTGTGCCAGTTTTGTACCTTATAATCGAGGCAGATTGCCTCAGATCGCTGTGGTTCTTATTATCAAAATTAAGTTTACTTGTATACTAAACAACCACAAGAAATTTGATTCTGTAAAGAATCCTCTTTAGCTGTGGCCTGGCAGTATATATATGGTGCTTTATTTAACAGAATACCTGTGGAGGAAATAAAGCACACTTGATGTAAAATTAATTGTTTTATTTTTATTGACATGATCAATTGCTATTCTGTGCACTTCATTAAACTGATTGTGATGACTTTTCATTTGTTTATAATATGTTGCTTCAGTCTTTGGATTTCTCAGCAAAGAACTTCGTTAAGTGAAACAGCAGCAGAGAGAAATGAGGGTCAGAGGTTCAGATTTGATGTAATTTTGGTGCTTGTTTGGTGTCCAGCCACAGAGTGGAGAGGGACTGGTGGCTGGTGTTGGAACACAAAGTGCTGCCAAAAGCCAGTGGAACTTGTTAAAATAAGGGAAAGGAGATGTCATCTCTTCTGTCATTTTTCTCCTGCACCATTCTCTGCTCTATCTGGCTGGGCTCCCTCACTTTTTGACAGGTTCTGCACCCCTGGAATGACTTTATCATCTCTCCATCGTATTTCCCCGTTATTTCTGAGCAATACCAGTTTCCTGTGTGACCTTTTGGACTGTCAATGCTACTGGTTTTAATATCCAATTAAACTCCAGTTTCAGCTTCACTGTCCCGTTGCTCAGCTCATTTGTTTTTCTATTGTCTTCATCTACCTTGGTCTTTTTTCTTCAAAATTCTTTTCATTCCATCTACCATTTACTGCAGTTTTGCATCACTTGCTTCTCCTTGAGTCTGTGATGCTCCCTTTGAATTTACTCTCATTGGTTTTAACCTTCTGTAATTAATTTGTCTTCAAAGTTTACAAATTTACATTCCTGTTTATTTAGCACTTTTATCCTGCATTTACAGACACTGCTGACAACGGTGAGTGCTTAAGTTGGTCTTTTCATTATTCAGACTTGAAATAATTATGGTTTTGTTCTCTTCAGGAGTAATTTTATTGCTTTTTCTGATCAGCTTTCCCCAGATTTTAACTTCAGAGAAATCATCAGCACAACAACTTGTACAATCAGAATTTGTCTGTCAAGCAACACGTTGGCCTATGGATCAAAACCTGAGATGCAGCAGCTGTTGGAACCCTTTGGGTGAGTCGTTTCAGTTAATTAATTACCCTCATTAACACTGTGCAGCTGATTGTTGGGATGTTGTCTGAGCTGGTGCCCTTTGCTGGCTTTAGCATCTCCTGCAGGATGGGATCACACCACAGTTGTGGCATTCTGGCCCTTGGGGTGGTTCTTAGCTCGTTTTCAAGCAGACAAACTATTAACAGTACTTAGTCATTATTTCATAAAGGATACACAAATACTGCACCATTCATCATGTCAGGATTACCAGAAATATGATTATTCTTACTGCTCTTACCTCTTAATTTCCCCCTTGAGTATTCTTGCAATTTTTACAAAGAATTTTTTCCCAGTAGTTTTTTGAATGACAGTAAACAGTACCTGCACAAGTGTGTCTGCTTTTCCAGAGCCTGTTTCCAGGTGTTTCTCCTCTGTCTCCCTCTCCTTACATGCTCTGTAAGTCATCATTTCTTCCATTCTATTCCCCTTCTCTCACTTTAAATCACTTTAAAGGTGAAAAAATACAAACCAGAAATGTCCCCTTATCCTACACCTTTGAAAACCCTTTAACCCTAAACCCTTTAACCTTTCACTGGCTTCCTCAGTCTCTCAAAGCTTTGATTTTCTTCCAGGCTTTATCCCACTTCTGATTTATTATTTTCTCCAGTGATTTCTAATTCCCATTTAACCCCTTCAAAATTAAGCTTTTAAATACCTTCTCCATGGGCAGTCAGCCTCTCCTCTGGCACTCACAGTGCTGAGATCTGTAAAGAATTTCCACCATAATCTTACAAATTGTCCTTCCCATTGAATTATTTTCTCTTTGCCTTTCTCAGCCAATTAATCATTTAACATTTTTTACTTTTAATTGGGAAGTCTAGGAAAATTTTAGCACCAATTTTAGAGGGGCACAGGGCTGTCCCTCCTCCTTTTCCATGGGTTTTGGCAGTCCCACACCTGGAGAAGGAACTACAACACTGGAAGCACAAGTAAGTCCTGGCTTTTTAACACCAGTGATTGGCAGTTGTTCCATTCCAGTGAGGGTAGGGAGACAGGAAAACCAGGGGATTTCAGTCACAAGGGAAAATGGGTGAGGCACAATTCCCAGACAGTACTGGGGCTGCAGCTTCACTGTTTGAAGAAACTTAGAATTGCATAGAACCACCTACTCTCAAGGATTAAATCGTTGCAAAATCTCTTCAACCATCTACCCACAAACCTGCTGAAGCCTGAGCTGCCTTAAACCTTCATTTCCCTTTGTCGACCCTAAATCATTTCTGTGTTCAAACCATCAGGCTTTTCTTCCTTGAATATTGAGGGGGAAAAAAAAAGGTAACTGAATTTTGAGCATTCAGAAACAGATGCTAAAATACAACATTCCTGAAGAGGTTGTTCCCACCCAGCACCTGAAGCAGCAGCAGTGGAACATCCAGGAACTGCTCTGTGCCTCCCCTGTTCTTTTTACTACCTCACCTCAGTTCAGAGGGGTTGTTAATAACTGACTGCAAACTTTTCAGGAGAACCTGGCCTGGAGCAGGAAGCAGCACCTCTATCCTCGGGATGATAGAAGCTTTTTAGCAGGTAAGGTTGCCATTCTGTAAAAATAAAATATATAGGACTGAACATCTAAGAAACTTACTTAGTGTGGCAGTATGAGTTTATGGAGAAAATCAGCTTGATGTGAAGTCACATTTTTATTGAGCCAAGCATGTTTTCCAAAGGCAGCCTCCCCTAGTGTGGTCAGTTTGTTTCAGATTGCATGTTTCATTTGTACAATTTTATTTATAAAGCATCTGAGAACTAAGTTATCCTTGCTCACCTCGAGATGGTTTAATTAGGAATGACAATTTGTTCCTGTTAAAAAATCTCTTTTAACAGTTGTTCTCTTTGAGGTACAGCATTGCAGAGGGCTGTCAATCATTGCAGTGGAAGGTTTTATAAAACTGCAAAAAGAAAGCACTACTGTTGTTTGTTTCTTCCTAAATAAATGTGACACTCGGGTCAAGTAAGGGAGTACAGTGCATGCAGACCTAATAATTACATGACATTGTTAATTATCTTTCCTAAAACTGCAGCTGCAAACAGTCTGCAGTTAAAAGCATCTGGCAAGGATTCCAAGAGGCCGTAAATGACCCCTCCGATTTCTTGAAATGGATCAGCAGTTTTGTAATCCCTTTCAGCTCACCTCTGCTGGGAACTCCGTCTCCTACAGGGATTTAATTTTGCCACTTGATACACTGAATATTAAGGAACTGGAAATGCTTCCTATTGATTGGTGTAGCTCACCTACCTTGGAGGGCAGGACTCACTGCAGCTGAATCACTGTCACTCTCTGAAATTGCAGGCAAGCAGAATAGAGATCACTGTCCCCAAGTTAAAGCTGTTTATATACACTGTCTTGACTTGCCTCTCATTCCCTAAAAACCCATAAATAGTGCTTAAACTATATACAGTCTCATAGAAGTGGGTCTTTATTCTTCCCACAAATAAATTATATTTTTTTTTCTTAGAAAACCAAATGTTAACAAAGTATAAAAAGTAATGCCCTAACAAAACTACAGTGCTGTTATCATTCCATGTTGTCTTTTGATTGCTGCAGTAAAAGATGTATTTCTTCAAAATACTGCTTCTTCCAACATTGTCTTGTACTCTCTTCATGGGAGACAGGAACCCCTTTGCATTCCAGCTCCAGCTCCGACCGAGCCGCCAGGTCCTGGAAGTTCAAGGCCACTGTTGCATAATGTTCTGAGGGAAGAAAACAGGACCTCTCAGTGAAGTGCTTTTTAAAGAATGACTGTTGTTATTGCTGATTCCCTCTCTGCTCTGCCTGAGCAAGGGCTCTTTTCACAGCTCTCTGCACTGGGCTCTTCTCCCAAGGACCTGGACCCAAGGAGTCCCTGCCAGGATTTGTCCTTCTCCCTGCAAAAGAGCCCTCCAGTATTAGAGATCCTTGGAACAACTCACCATCAGGCCAGCTCCTACACCTCCACTTCAGGACAATTCTTTGGCTTGGGACCTGTGGGAAGATAAGAAGGTTCTCCTTGTTACACTTGAGAGAATTCCCATTACAGTTCTCCCTGAAATACAGGGAGAAGAGCATTATCTTACGGAACATTGGACATGTGCATGTGAACAAAACCAACGCTGGGGTTTGGTTTTTGAAATAAACTCTTTTCATAGAGCTCTCAGTGTGCTGCATTCCACTGTTCTGTTTTTGCTGGGGGAAAAGACCAGGACTCCTAGGTTACTGCACATAAAACACTGATTTTCTTGCAGACTTTGAAGCAAGGACAAGCCCAGTTGTCCCCACTGAAATTTTAAAGTGTGACTGAGTGATTGTATTACACAACCCAGCCTGGCCTGATACAGGTCGGGCACTCCTGCAGATGAAAATGGTTTTTAGGACATTTCAAAAATGCAGCTGAGCTCTAATTATCAGGTTTTTCCCTTCTATTTGCACCAGCATTCAGCTGGGACAGGGTAACATTTGCCCTGAATAGAAGAGAGATCATTTCCTCAGTTAGAAAGAGATATGGATTTGGAAGATAAACCTTAAACCTGTTTTCTGCCTCCTCTCAGTTACAAAGGATTGTGCCGAGTTTTCTCCTCCCCCTGCAGGTCCTTAGGTGTGGTCAGTCCCTGCTCTTCTGATGAGACAGAAAAACCACACACCAAAAGAGCAACTGTTTGGCTTTGAAACAGAGGAACTGAAATATGCACTAGAGAAGCTGAAATTCACAAATTTACAGTGTTTAGCTCAAGAGAAGGAGCCACCCTCCACCCCCACCTTTTTAGAGTAGAGTAGGATCTTTTTACCAGTTCCGTGTATTCTCCACTGACACAGCCCTCGAACATCTGAAGTTTGCCTCCTTTCTCTGCTTCAATCACAGCTGGGCACTTGGAGAACTTCTGTACCAACTGGCAAAAAAAAAAAAAAAACAACACCACACAATGCACCATGGTGGGAAACAAGAGCGGGGTGCTGAAGGAATTAACTGAACTCTGGTACACATGGAAGTCTTTAAACACTCGTCAGGCTTTTGATTTTATACAGCATTGCTGGGGTGGTGGCAGGGGCCACTGAGGTGCCACAATGAGAATATTAATGGTGAGAAACTTGCACTGGTAAATACAGATGAGCAGAGACTCTGTCCCCCACACACACACACAGCTGGCTGTTCCCAGACTGGGAAATGAGGGAAATGGAGCAGCAGCTTTAGGAAGGTTTCAGGAGAGCTGCCAAGAGCCATTTCTGTTTCCCAGAGGTAGCCTTGGGACTGTAATTTAAAGTTCCCCAGTACCAGTCCAGACTCATTTGAAGGACATAAACCCAAAATTAGTGATTGTGTATTTCATACCCTATAAGCAACAGTATCATCACCTCCAGTAATTAATCTAATTAACCTGCAAGCTGTGGGTAACAGCAGTGCCACTACTGAGCCCTTCAGGCTCCTGAGCAACACCTACATCAAACAGCAAAGCTTTTGTTAAGGACAGCACGAGGAAGCTGCACCCAAACCACGTAAAGATGCAGCTTCACTTTAATTACTTGGCTTTGTTAAGGGAACAACTGGCAAAAGAAGGTCTAAGGCAGCCTAATAAACTTTCATCAAATGGAATTTCTACTTGACAGACTGTGACATGTTTATTACTTACACAACTCTTCAGCTGCATCAACCTCCACATTCAGTTAAAATGCCTCCTGAAGGTATCACTTACTTCCTTCTTTGTGAAGATGCTGTAAAGTTCATCAGCTGGAGAGTTGAAGACTTCCCTCATTTGTATCCTCACTGTTGGAATTTTTACTCCAACCATATCCAGAGACTGTGGTGTAACAGAGTCCTGCAAAGCAAAAAAAAAAAAAAAAAACCAAAAAATTCACAGGAATGAGTGTGAGATCTTAACCCTTAAAAAGTTCTGGCAGGGCAGGACTGTTGTCACCTGCACATTCTCAAACAGTGTGTGATACATGGTCATTACACACTGTACTTCTGTATTTTCTCAGCAGTATTATTAATCAGGAGTCAGTAAATTCAGTGGAAAAACCTGAAACCAGCAGAGCCAACATACCTGCATGGAGCTCCCACTTGGGTTTCGCTCCATGGCCACTTCCTGACCCACAGGAGCTTTTGTTGGTAGAATCATTCCCAAGGTAAACTCTGCAATGAGGAAAAGCACTTTTCAGTGTGAAATTGAGCTGTTCAACCCCCCTGACATTCAGCTAACACACTGAAGATCACCAAACCACTGGAGAATGGATAAAACTATGCAGGACATAAAACTCAATCCAGCTTACCCTTGTGTTTCCATCAGGACCAGACCTAACAGCAGTTTCCCTTAAAAAGGCTTTTTCCAAGTTACCTGACCCCAAATGAGTAACATCTGCACAGACTTCTGGCAGCACAGCAGATGTTCAGATCAAAGAGCAATAATACCCAAAGAAATCCTTCTAAGTTTGGCAGAAGACTGGCGTGAAACTAAATACAGAATGGGAGCCATCCCTGTCAGAGGCTGCTGCCCTTTGAGTTTCCAGGGTTAAAGAATCTTTGGATACCCTAAAAATCATATACAAAAGTTTCTCAAGCCAAAAATTGCTGGATCCAACTTGGGAAAATTACACAGCATTTGACAAAAAAAAAAAAAAAAAGAGGTAATAATTTAACAAAGTAGTTCACAATCACAGAGATGCACCTGGTAATTTGAATACAACGAGCTGTAAATGCCTCAGTTTTTTGAGCTTACTTTCCTGGTTCTTGGAAACAGCTGTAATTCACAAAAGTACCACAGCTCAAAGAATAGAAAGGAAAATTTAATTTGGTTCACCTTCAGTTTAGAAGAACAAGTGAAAATTTATACATTTAGTAATAGTTTGGGATAATAAAACCTTAGATTCTCAAATGCTAATGGCAAGCTTTAAGATGAGCAGAGAATGTAGAGTAAAAAGCAGAAATAAAGACAGCATTTCAGAAATTCTAGAAAATAACTAACAATTAATAACTAAAAGGGACACAAAAATAAGGCAGCAGTTCGGGCAAGGAAGGCAGCTTTCTAAAAGTAGGTAACAAAAATAAATCCTAATATTGGCCAATCCTACTAAGGCCAAGCTGAGCTCTGGCAGGGCCTGTGTGACCCAGCACAGCCTCAGTCACTGCAGAACCTTCTGGACATGGCCACTTCTGAGAGCAAGAAAGATCCTGAGTGTCAGGACTAACTAAATTCACCTCAGTTGGTGACAATGAAAAATAAAACCAGTACAAACCCACGGATTCGTCAGTATCTGACCAAGCTGCTCAGGAGAGGCACCGGTTCAGCAACACTCCCACGGTGCTGATTAATTCACCTGGTTTAATTTACCTGTTTTAAGTGCTTTCAGGTAATCCCTCAGGGCCTCTCTGACTTTGGTGGTTCCTTCAGTTCTCATCAGGTCCTTCAGAACATCACCTTCCCCTTTCTTCTTGCTGACATTGATCTAGAAACAGAAACATTACAGCATCTAAGAGACCCCAGTCATGGGCCTTTTGGGTTCTGCCAACAAAGGAAAGCATTTGGGCTTTGTTTACTATGCTCAGAGGACAGCTGCAATTTCAAATTCATGATCTTGGGTTAGCCAACCTTTGCTAAAAATAAGTCCTCTTAAGACATAAATAAATGCAGTATCTCCACTCAGTCTAGTTCATCAAGCACAGCCAAGAGCTGCTTCTCAGCAGAGGCTGAAGGGTCTGTGGAAGCCCAGGACCAAGCACTGTCCAACCCACACAGGGATTCTCTAAGGTCTTAGGGCTGGGGGTGGTTTGCTGTGGTGGTTTGGGGTTTTTTTTAGGACTACAAGCAGAGTTCTTCTCAAATTTGTAGTTAAAATATCATCACAATCAATAATTAGCAAAGCAAACTGCACATTCCTCATTGGTAATTTTGAGAACAGAACAAGGCATTATTCGAACTGTAATAAACAAAAGCATGAAATAAACTATCCATGTATAATTATCCCACTTAAAAACAGGATAAATCAAAATATGGTGCCTACAGATGTTGATTAATGCTTTATTTAAGAATTGTGGACCTATACAGCCATGCCAGTGTTGCACACCTACCTCTGTATCATCTACCTCATTTTCTTCTGACAGGTTAGGAATTTCAACAGATCCCTTATGTTTCTCACCAGACTCTTTCACTGTACCTGTATTGACATAACGAATTCTTAAATGCATCATTAACAACTATTTCCCCCACAGCAAGAGTTTCACACTTGGAACTCAGTTGTACAAAGGTGTTACCTGAAGGGAGGTGCCTCAAGGCTGATGTAAAGGAAGTGAACAGCAACCTGAGCCTCTCCTGGGAGCTGTTCCCTATCCAGGTGCACCAAGGGATGGCCAGGGACCAGCCTGCTCCCTGCACTGCTCTCGCCTGCAATTGTCACCTGCTCTGACACCCTTTACAACCTGTCCCCAACACTGAATGTGCTCCTAAGGGTGGGCAGGGGAAAATCATCTCCTTCTCCCCTGAATGTGTCTGCTCTGGCGGGTTCAGAAGCTCCGTGGAATGCCAGCCATGCCCTCTTTAATCGTGTGAAAGCTCCCAGCAGGCAGGCAGCTTACCAGGAAACACACGTGTGTATAACAGAGACACAGACAGTTGACATTTTTAAAAATAGGAAATTCACATGCACTTTTACAGCACTTGGTATTACTTTTAACCACTTTACAGTCACTCTACGCTGCAGAAAGATTCAGCAAGGACAGGAATTCTGCTGCACTTCTGCATCCTTCAGGGCCAAGGTCCACCCCACTGAGCTGCCCCTGTGCTGCTCTGCCTCAGATCTACACTGGAAAGACTGAATTTAAGGTCTGAGGCTTTTTTCATTACACTGAACACTCTCCCTCTCTGCCTTGCAAAAGCGTTTTGTTATTTAAATTAACTCACTAATTAGATCACGATAAAATCTCTTCAGAAAGCAACAGCAGAAACTTGCAGGTCTGTCAGCTCAGTGTCAGAACATTAAAAATCCAACAAGGTGCTTCATCAGCAAAACTCTCCAATTCCAACAATTTGGGCTGAGCACGACTGCACAAGGGGAATTACCATGAAGGCAGATCCATTATTTTTGGGGATGCTCACTTTCACAGGAACTTCCTGGATCCCACTGCTCCTTAACATCATTATCATTATTTTAATTACTTCCCTGAGCCCTCATGTGATCGTGGGGCACCGACAGAACCCAACTGGTCCAGACCCCAGTGAAGGACTCCAACAAATGTCCAGGTGTTTCCTGGCAAGGAGAAGGTGAAGGGATGTTGGTGACACAAAGTGCAGAGATCCCTCCCCACTCGGGTCTGAGGCAATGAGGGATTGCACAACAAGCAAAGGCTGTTAATCGCCAACTACACAGCCACATCCACACAGGGGCAGCTGAACCAGACCTCGGAGTCTCCCAGGAGAACCTGTCACTCAGTAAAACCCTGAGAACTGGTTTCTGCCATCCTTGAAACACTCCTGAGCCCACAAAGCCACCTCAGCATGCTCCTCCCTGCTCCCTTCCAGCACCAGGGGCAGTACAGGAAAACCACACAACGTGGTCTTTGCAGACAATAAAGCCCATCTTATTTTTGGCTGCTCTCCCCAGAAAGGAAGTGCAGGCATGCAGGATGGAGTTTTGGGGAGCAAACCACAAAGCTGACTTCATTCAGCTAATTCTATTAGCAATTTTCATAACCCCTAAAATAGAGTTTCACAGTGAAAGTGTCTGTGCTGGGCAGCAAAGTCCAACCAGTGAGCAAACAGAGCTGGTGGTTCAACTCGATGTAGGTGCAGCTCTGCATATTCACTACCACTGTACTGAAAACAAAACTTTACTACCTCTTTATCAATCAATCGAATTATGTGGTGGAATTCATCAGAATTCAGTAACAGACCTGAGAATAAATTATTTTTCAGTTTCCTGCCAGTCCAGTGTGAAGCACACGTTTCAGAAAGACCCACATGTAACACACTGCTGAAATACCTGCTTTCAAAGGACAAAAAAGCTTCCATCACAATGTGGAATAATCCATTAAAAGACTCATTACATCCTCTAAAGAATGACACAACAGCCATTTTGCTCAATTTTAGTGCCATTAAGTACCCTCAGTTCCTCACTTTCTTGTTTCTTATCTAAATTCCTAAGCACAATGTTTCTCCAACACTGGACTTTCCAAACGGGCTGCAAATCTCAGCATTTTTATCATTTGTCCTTACATACCCACATTTTAATCATAGCTTGAAGTTCTAGTTATCCTTGAAGACTTTTAGAACTACTTACAGCAATTACAATTTTTAGCAAGTCAGTCTGAACTCTCACTTCTAATTTAGAGCTCTCAAAACACACAACACAATGGCTATCACAAGAAAAATATCATCAGCCTCTGGGGTTTTATTAGAATTCCTGTGTAGTAGCCAACTCCTTTAAAATTAAGCTCTCAAAGCCATGATTGACTCAGTGTAGCAAAGCAGCCAGCACAAGTTAGAGCTGTCTCTAAACACTGACCAGCATAAACACCTTGCAGACAAACAGTTTAGAAAGAACTTACACAGAAATACAAAATACTGTCTGCTTCTAACTTTATACTCTGAAATGAGCCACACAAAGCCAAACTAACCTCTGTTTAAAGCTTAAGGTGATTTTAGCCGAACTTAAAAGAATTTGTCAAAAAGCTGTTTACAATAATTTTATCTACACTGATTTAAACTGCACAAGAGTATAATATTTGCCTTGCTCTCTGTTAACAGTTACATTACACTCTAAGCATGGTCTTAGTTTATAACACACTTGGAACATTTAAAACTGTCTAAAACAAACAACGGTACTTAGTTTAAAGACCCCTCTTATTGTGGGAGCAGACTTCAATTCCAGATCTGGTCTCAGCAATATTCCAGTCAGGCAAACCTCCACACCCGAGGCCTGAGCAGTAAGGACAGCATTTGGGGAAGCACAGCCTGTCACTTGGCACTACAATACCCAGGGACAACTTCCTCCCGTGCAGGCTCATTCCATCAGCTGCTCCTGCTTCTTACTCCAGTGCAAGGCACAGGCCACAATTTGCTGTCAAAGTTTTAGGCATTTAATAAATGGAAAGAATTCCTTGGTATCATCAAAAGCTGAACTGCAAACAAAGAGCTCGTCATGGGACAAGCACAGCAGAGGGCAACTCCAAGAGCCGGGACTGCAAACGGATATGGCACAACAAAAAAAATTCACGGGCACAGCCCCCAGTATCCCAAATAATCAAGAATTATTTCTATTTCCCACTGAAGAGTTCTATCCTCACGTAATTCGTAATCCTCAATATAAACTACAGTAAGTTTTTGGACGGAGCTGTAATCTGACGTTTCCTAGGTGTTCCTGCTCTCCACAGGCACGGAGCACACAGCTGCAATTTGGAGCTGTAATTTGGGCAGAGCGGAACTAAACCAGCCCCGGCACTCTGCTGTCAGTGCCACCACAATGCAGGCATTTACCTCCTGCAAAGCAAAGCCAGTAACCCCGAGCCGATGAATCGGGAACGCAGTGCTAAGGAATACGCGGTGGAAAGAGTCAAGCTCGGGTTTCAAGGTTATTTAAGAACACGCATTTATCCAGTCCGGGCCCACGTGGCTCCCGCAATCTCCCCACGACTCTGAGTCACTGCAGTTCACCGAGACATTCGCGTTTTCCCAGCCCGGAGGGCACAGGTGCCGCTGCACAGGGATGCTCCCGACGGCAGCAGGGACCAGCACAGACCCGGCGGGCAGCCGTGCCAATGCCACCTCCCCGGGCCCCGGGACACGCTGCCACAGCCCGGCAATCCCTGCGGAGCCCCTCGCATCCCCCCTTCCCCCCGTACCTTTCCAGCTGAGGCGCAGGTTCCACTCGTAGAAGAAGATGAGTTTCCCTTTGCGGCTGTTGCAGGACGCTTCGCCCTCCACGTGTTTGAGGTCGCCGATCTCGCAGCGCCCGGCCTCGCCCTCCACCACCAGCCCCTCCAGCACCTCCTTCAGCTTCCTCTTGGACCAGCTGGTCGCGTCCCGCTCCGTCCTGCCCCGGGAGCGGCGGGGTCAGCGCCGGCCGCCCCGGGCCCCCCGCCCCG
>WEKY01035141.1:39572-77506 GCA_013390045.1 Picathartes gymnocephalus
CACCAGTGCCAGTTGTTCACGTTGGTGGCGTCCGCCCGCTCCTCCACGATCCAGCGCGGGTCCCCCTGTCCCCACTTGGCCATGGCGCTGCCGCGGCGCCGCCTCCGCCGCTCCCCCCGCTCCCTCCCGGCCGCTTCCGCCGGCACCGCCAGAAGGTGCCAGAAACTTCCCCGCCCCGCCGGAGGAGGAGGAGGAGGAGGAAGGCGAGGAGCTGCCCTGCCCTTCCTCCCGGCGCGGGGGGCGGAGGGAGCCGGGGATGGCAGCGCCCGGAGCCTCCGCACTGCTCTGGTTCTCACCGGCCGCTCCTCCGCTCGGGAGAAGCCGCTCCTCCGGGGAAAGGCACCGCCTCACTGGAAAAGAGGAGGAAAAAAAAAAAAAAAAAAAAAAGGAAAATTAGAAAACAGACACTCGTTTTCAAAGACTGCGGCGGACGCTTATGCGCAAAAGAACAGAATAATTGATGTCCCAGAATTACTCCGTCTGAAGCAATGACAAGGCAACGCCTGTGGAATCGGGTTTATTGTCTTGCCCATTTGACACGTGCCAGAAGAAATTAAATAGACTGTGAGACAGCGCTGCTGCTGGGGAAGCAGCCCTGCAGTACAGCACTGCAGCACTTCCCGCGTATTGCTCGTTCTCTCCCGTATCCGTCCTTGCAACAGCAGCAGAATTAAAATCTGGATAACATTCCCTTATTCTTATTGCTCATTTAATTCTGAGCTGTTTCAGCGAGTCTCATTTTGGTTTTTCAAAATATTTTCTTCATCAGGTGTTCTTATCAGAGAGATACATCATCACTAGGCTCAGACTCATCATCATCTTCAGACTCATCCTTTCCAGACTCATCATCTCCAGACTCCGTGTCCAAAATCACTGCCACCTCTGAAAATTTTACTCCTTTCAGTCCTTTCTCAGGGGCAGGCAGTGTGGGATGAGGTGTTAAGGAAAGAGCTGGCTTCTGGTTTGTGTCTGTCAGGAAGGAATCCTGCAAAAAAGTGTGACGCAGGTAAGGCAGAAAGCTACAAATGGTTGAGTGTGGACAAATTCTAAGCAGTAGAAATCATAAAATCGTGAGCCCTTTACAGTACACGTTCCATAAAGGCAGAAGAGAGTCATCACTTCTGGATCAAAGTCCTGCTCCTCCTTCTTCTAGGCAGGGACAAACAGCCCCACCTCTAAGATTTTTTTATAGAATCATAGAATGGTTTGGGGTGGAAAGGACCTTAAGAGATTGTCCAGCTCCAACTCCCCTGCCATGGGCAGGGACACCTTGCACTAGACCAGGTTGCTCCAAGCCCTGTCTAGCCTGGCCTTGAACACTTCCAGGGGTTACTTCACAAGACTTTTTTCTGTTGTTGTTCCATTAGATTTTCTTTTTCTTCAGTTATTTGATGAGTAACAATAAAATGCCTTTCCCTCCATGCTTTGCAATCCAAAAGCTCATTACCTGTTTTGTTGTGAATCCCACAGTGGGCTGGGCTTCCACATTTCTGCTTTCAGCAGCTTTGTCAGGTGCTCCATTTTGCTCACTTTCACCCTTGTAATCTAGCAGCACTGTCTCCAGGTAATTATCTTCTTCAGAGGCCTGAATTTTGTCTTTTTCAGCATCATCTCCTCTGGTGCCTTCCAGGTTGTCAAATGACATCATCTCAGTTCTCCTAAGAGAGTTCAGAGAATTCACAGCACCTTGAGCTGAGATAAAAATCTCAGCCTCTCTACATCCAAAAGCAGTGTTACACTGATCTCAAAATTAGTGGGATTTTACCCAGGGGAATGTCAAGTAGTTTCTTGTATCCTGAAGATTCTTTTCTGCACTGGGATTAACAGTTAGCTAAAGAGTAAGTAGGAATTTGCCTTTGATACAAGATTAAAAGGTAATGACTCCCTTCAAGTGTAGAGACTTTTAACTTATCATTTTAAGGGTCCTTAAAAATGGACCTCTAGCCTAGTGCAAGATCCAAGGAAAATCCTGTGGTACCAGAATAAAGTAGAACCATGTTTTTTATATGCAATTTTTAATAAATCTGTGATAGCAGCAGTCTACTTACCCATTATTCGTGTGCTCTGGTTTCTCTAAGCTTTTCAGACTTCCATTTTTGTCAATTGCCCACGGGTTATCAATGCCCTCCATAATTTCAACTTTCTTAATCAAATCCTGTTTCACATACTTTCTGAAAATAATACATTAAAATAATAATAATATATTAAAATAATTATTTTCGCAGATTGGCTTTACAGTTGTTTTAGAAACAGAAGATGAATTATCTGTGTTATAAGCTTAATACACAATACTTATGTTCAGTATTATTCTGGGGATTAATTTGGCGTATTTCCTATTTTTCCATAATAGTAGCAGTGTAAATATTTTCTCCCCTTCTGGCAATACTTGTTTTCCCCTACCATGTGGCCCTGCTGCCACTGAAGTAAAGCAGCAAAACCTCCTTTGATTTCATTATTTATGGGGTTGGAAGAGACTCACGTGCCCACCTTCACAGTTAAAATTTCTGCTGCCCACATTTGTTTGAAAATTACTTCTGCTTTTGCTGTGTGACAAACCCAAGAAGAAACAACTTCCAGTTGTGTGTGGTGCACCCAACATAACAAATCTCGGGCAATGCTCCCTGCAGACGCCAGTAATTTGTCAGGCAAATACTGTTCGAGTTGACACTTAATGAAACCAATCAGCTGTAAATTTAAACAACGTTGTCAAGGCAAACCCTCTGTACCTTTTCCTTCTCAGATCCAGCAGGACATAGGCCAGGAAGGCAATGAAGGTGGCAGCCAGCAGCACCCCGAGCACGATGGCAGCCACGAGCTCCGGGGACGCCGGGGCAGCCGGAGCCTCCCCGATGGCAGCGCTGACAGATGCTGAAAACACCTTCTCCAGCTCCAGCTCAATCTCATCCTTCTGCTCCCTCAGTTTTCTGGGGATGGAAGGGTAGAATGTGCATGGTTTGCCTGACCTTCATTTTGGCTGCAGGAGTAGTGAAGAAAATACAGAATATCCCTCCCTGGTCTGCCAGGACCTTTTCCGAGGATTCAGATTTTGTCCTGTGTTTCATTCAGGAAAAGCTCTGTTTTCCAACAACCAGCCCTGGTTTGAGACTAAAATGCTGCAAAGCTTGGGCAGTTGAACTAGATCCACATAGGTTACCGAAGAAATACACCTGAAGTGTGAGTTTTTAATCAACATTCTGCCACTCTGAAGTCAACATATATTTTCAATGTCATCCTTCAGCTCCCTCAGTTTTCTGAGGGTGGAAGGGCAAAATGTGCATGGTTTACCTGACCTTCATTTTGGCTGCAGGAGTAGTGAAGAAAATACAGAATATCCCCCCCTGACCTTTTCCAAGGATTCAAACCTGTCATGTCTTTCATTCAGGAAAAGCTCTGTTTTCTACCAACCAGCCCTGCTGCTTGAGACCTAAAATGCTGCAAAGCTTGGGCAGTTGAACTAGATCCACATAGGTTACCAAAGAAATACACCTGAAGTGTGAGTTTTTAATCAACATTCTGCCACTCTGAAGTCAATATATTTTTTCATCATATTCTTTCTGCTTCAGCTTTTTTTTCTTAAACTGACTTTTAAATCTGTTTTGCACAATGAAACAGCCTTACTCGTGTTTTTGGCAGACTCTGAAAATTAGCTTTCAGTAAATAGTGAATCGGCTTTCTGAATTCTAAAAAATCCTATTTGCATAAGCCCTGACACCCAGAAGTCAAACTGTGCCACACAGACCTTTTGACATCTTCTGCAGGGACTTCCTGGTGGGCCTCATCAAAAGCAATGATGTTTACTTGGGTTTCATCAGTGCTGCTCCTTGCTTTTCTTTCAAATTCCTTGGAATAAATATTAACCACATATACATCCCATCCAAGTTTTTCTTCCAGGACCCTGACATCATATGAAGAAAGCATTTTTAATTAACCGGGCAATGACAGATTCTTTTACTCTGAAAGTTAAATAATGTAGTATGTAATACAACATTTGGCAGATATTAATGGATATTAATAAAAACGCCTTGGCAGGTATTTTAATCTAAGCATGTAAAAATGCAGGATTATCATCAGCAAAGAAATTAAGCTATTTGCCAAAAATGGTTGAGTGATTGAGTAGCAGAGGAAAAAAAATACCTATACATTACTATAAATAGTTAAGGTGGGGAAGAGTGAAATTTAGTCTCATAATCCTCATTGTTTCTTCCTCTTTTTCTAGAGATTTTGTGCTGGATTGGATCAGCGGGCAAGTGAATCCATCATTCTGGTAGCAATCAGCACAAGCTGCTTCCAAGAAAGTTTGCCATTTAATTTTTCCCAACAAGGACTGGTCCATAATAACATCAACATCACAAACTCATTTTTCCCACCTTCAGAGTGATGTCCCTTCATAAGCACAGGACTCAGTCTTTCCAGTGTGAATATAAGTTTATGTATAGGCAAACAAAAGATCTCCCATCTTTGTTAACATGCCACAAAGGCCCAATTATGGTTTGAATTGTAGGGAGGCCATCACACATCACTGGTTGATCCCCTGTTCCTGCAGGGCTGGGATGTCCTGGAGAAGCTCTGCTGCTGTGCCATGACGGGGGTTTTTCCCCTGTAGCAATGGTGGGTTTGGTTTGTGGTGTCTGCCCTGTCTCCACATTTTTACCCTGTTATCCATGAAAACCTTTATCCTACGCTGTTAAAAATGACACAATCATCAAGGTAGGAAGAGACCTCTTGAAATTGTCTAGTCCAGTGACCTCTTCGAGATTTGTCAGCTCAGGCCAAAAATTTACGAGGCAAAAATTGGTGGATTCCTGTGAATTCCCTCAAATTATTCTGAGCTACATCAAATTGAAGGCCTGGCTTTTCCTGGGCTGTATCAGCACTCTGTAGGCTGTCAGCTCCCTGTCCCAAAGGGACTCGGAATTTATCATTAGATATTATACCAGAATAAACTTAATGGCTTCAAAAATACCTTTGTACTTCAGCTCTGTTTCTTTCCACAACGTTGATCTTCTGATTAAGCACCAGCATCACAATGTTGCTACTGGAACTGGAATCAAGAGTTACCTAATAAAGAATGACATAGAAGATTTTCTAAAGCATTTGTACCTCTCATAGATTGACCAAAAAAACTCAACCCACCAAACAATAACATAACCCCTCTGATATACAATAATTGTCCTCCAAAAATCAGTTTTTCGTGCTAACATATTTTTGTGTGTCAATGAAAATGGCAGCCTCTCAATTCCTGGCACCCCTATGGACAGTATTAGCTGATTTTTTGTTTTTGCCATTACCAAAAGTAGCCCTTCTTGTTTACAGTTTTGACATGGAAGTAAATCAGGATTATACATAAAAATCTTCCTTACACTGACTGTTGTCCAGGCTGTGAGTCTTCTTGTGCCTTGGTCTGCAGCTTGGACTTCCAGATTAAATGTTCCAACCTTTCCTGCTACAGAAACTGTAAAAATCTGCCCAGTGTTTTCATTGATGTCAAATTCATTGGTTTGACCTCTCACTAAGCTGTACAGCAGAAGTCCATTGTCACCTGAATCCGGATCTGTGGCCTGCGTTCAAAAAAGGTCATTTGTGACACTCAGCCTGTGGCTTTTAGGCTGCACATTGCTCTTCAATCAGTAAACTCAGCTCTCAAGAGCAGATTTAAGGCTCCTTTAATGCAGTGGAAGACACCCAGCTCTTTCACAGGATTTCAGTCCTTGTGAAGGCACAGGAAATACTCTACCTGGACTGTAATAACAGGGTATTTGTAGGGCACAGAGTTGGGAATGCGGGCAGAGTAGGAATTGCTGGAAAACACGGGCTCTTCATTCACATCCTGCACAGAGATTGTCAGCATGGCCACGTTCTCAGCAAACAGGCCTGGAAAAAACACAAGTGAACAACCTTGACCATCAGCTTTTCACCTTCCACATCAAACTCTACAAATTAAGGAGAATCACAACTCCTATGTGGGTTGCAAACACAAAACGTGTCCATTGCTCCCCTGGAACGTCCTTCAAAGCAAAAAGTTACCTGAACGCTGGGCTTCTGCAGCAGAGGAGACTTTTTTATTTGCTTGAATTAAAATCACATACTGAGAAACTTCCTCATAGTCCAAATTAACTGCAGTTCTCAGCTCACCACTTTCAGGATCCAGTCTGAAGTGACCTGAAAGGAAAAGCACACGCTTTTGCTGTGACAGCTGCCCTTTCATTTGTATCCCTCCTACCTCTCGCGCCTTAGCTGCCCTTGGCATGTTTCCATGGCTCCTCTGCTCTGAGCAATGTGAAATTCAACATTTCCACTGGCCAAGCAGCAAAGACATCACAGCTGGGTTCCTACCCCACACCAAACAGCTCTTAAATATGTGAAGGAACAGTATATGTGAAAAAGAATTTCACATTATTTCACAAATAAGGAGAACTGCAGCTTCTTCTTGCACGACTCCATTTTTTATGTACTTCCAAGTTTTCTCTCATTTGCTGTGGGCCAAATGGAGCCCGGGCACAGCTGCAAGAGCTTATGTTAAGATGCCTTAACATAAATGCAAGGAAATGATGGACTAAAAGTGACTGGCAGGGAGGAAGCTGCTTCTTAACAACAATTTCTATTTTGGCTCCCTCAGTCTCTAAATTATCCTAGTTTAAGATTAAAAGAACCCATTTCTTAGCAAGTTACCACTCTTTCTAAAGCCAAAGATCAGCAAAGTCAATGATGAAAAGCTCTGAAAGAAATTCTCTGTTTACTCCTTTTTTTAAACACAAAAACTGTCCACGCTCTCCATCTCCTCATTTATGCACAGCAGCACCTGCCATGCCAAAGACAGGTTATGATGTTCTCCTGGCTGTTTTAACTCATAAGAGGGATTCTACTCACCTCGTTCATTTCCAGATACAACAGTGTAATCAATAGGTTTTCCTGAAGTTTCAACCACAGCAAAATCATAAATTAAATAATCCACTCCAGTGTTTTCCGAAATGGAAATGCTAATGCAGGAAATGAATGATAAATCATAGTGTTAAATTTGCCAACAGTTGTTGCCCAGGCAGGCTTTGAAATTTAACTCTTTTAAAGAGAATTCTCTGTGGAAGATCTTGCCCCCTCCGCACCGTTGTTTGCTGGATCTGCCCAACTTTCAGAGTGCAGTGCAAACCCTGGTTTTCCAGCTAGATTTTGGTTTATACTTGCGTACAGCCTAAGGAAAAATGCTTTATAGTGTTCAAGAGAAAAGGGACAAAGAGTCTGGCTTATAAAAGCTGCAAAGTAGAGAGATAAAAGGCAATGCCTCAATCCACATTCACAGAACCCCCAGCGTAGCAGCATTTCCTGTTTTGCTTAAAAAAACCCCCCTCAAACTGATGTCCTTTCTTCTGCATGGAAAAATATGAAAATGAAATTCGACTTTGCTATGTTTTGCACTACCTGGTGAACACATCCCATTTATTTAACTCAGTTTGAAAGCCTCACCTGATTTCACTTTCGTTAAAGTGGGGAACGAATGGACGGTTGTCAAACACATTCAGAGTAACCACAGCAGTGCCATTTAAAGGAGGAGAACCTTTGTCCTTTGCCATCACTGTTAAATGCATCTCTCCAGATCTCGACAGGTTTCCAGTTGTAATTATCTTCCCCTCACTCACATCCTCTATCAGGAAGAACGGGCTCACGGTGGGATCAGGGAGGATGTAATACTCAATAAGGCCATTTTGCCCCTGCCATGAAAGGAACACAATTTTATGAAACTGGGAGTATGTTTGGAAAGGTAGGACAAACACTGAAACAAGAGATCCAAAAAAGATCTAATGAAATTATTTTGAAAACAGTGATTTTTTTTTTTATTTTTTTTTAAGAATGAAAACTTGGGGTTAGTTATGGTAGGATGGGTGCCAATTAAAACAAAACTCAAAGCAGAAGGAAATTCACAATGAATCGGTCCTTTACACAGTAAAAACATGGCAAAAAGATCTCCAATGAAAATAAATTAGATGTGTAGAGGGGCACAGTGAGCAGTGAGGGTGGCACAGGGAGGACAAGTGCCACTCTGCACAGCTGAAGGAGGAGTTTCATTGGGGTCGCAATGCAGATCTCCCACAGCTCAGCAATTTTCAAAGGCACTTTCACTTTTTATACAAAAATCATTGAAAAGGCAGATTAAAAAAGGGCTGTTAGATGATTTGCAGCAATGTACCACAGCTGCAGCTATTCTAACCAAAATTATGCATGAAGAAAGAGGAAGGCACCTGCTACACCTATTTTGTTGTCACTTGGAGATGTTTCATCTTGTAAATGATATAATTACTAGTCATGTTGTCATGGTGATGTGGTTGACTACTGGATATCCCTGCCAGTGCCTGGATACTATTCGATGGGTGTAGTACAGATATATCAAACAAAATTACATTTAAAAATGGGGACAATCAGCTGGGGTGCCACACTCCAGAGGAGTTTGGCAAGCAGACATTTCCTTGCTCAAACTAGCTGAATGATGTTTCGTTTTTTACAAATTGTTCTACCTCAGAAGTTCATATAACTTCAGAGACACTAAATTGCTTCAGTCGTTGTGTACTTCTGAGGGAGTGGTGCATGCAGCTCTGTGTAGTAAAGGGAAAAATTAAAGGAAATACAGCTGAGGAAACACGCCCAGAGCCAGGGAGTACATCAGTGTCAAGGCAGAGCCAGCAAAACTCCTAATTTCCAATTCCCAGAGCTGGTAGATAACCAGGATTCACTTTCTGCCACGTTTGGTGCTTCAGGCCTGGAGAATGGAGCAGGATGTGTTTGTGCTGCAGCCCAGAGCAGGGCCAGGTCCAGCAGGAGCAGTTACCTGGTCGAGGTCGGTGGCGCTCACGGTGAGGACGGGAGCACCCACAGGATTCACCATGTCCATGGAAGCAGAATAGGAGCTCTGGGCAAACACTGGAGCATTATCATTCACATCAATCACTGCAACACTGACACGGGCAGCTGCCTGCAAAACAAAACGGTGTCGTGCATTTCAGGGTATTTAGAATCTCTTGTTTAGCATTGTTTTTTCCTTACTTGCACCTGCAACAGAAACTGTAAATCAGGCTTTGAAAACGCTGCAGTAAAATGTTGTTTGGGTTTAATTGTGTGAAGTCAGCATCAGAGATCACTGCAGGATTTTAACAGGAGAGGTAGAACACCACACGTGTTCTGGTTCTGTTAAAGAAGTGTCTAAAATCTTTACAAATAAACGAAATACAGCAGAACTAGAACCATCTGCTGAAAATACTTCTTCTCCCACGAATCATTATCACATCACTTACAGTTCTAACAGCAGCAGGCAAAGACTTCACTTCCCCAGCATAGCTCAGTCAGCAAACAATTCAGGGTCAAAGCCTACCATGCATGATTTTGAAGTATTTCACATAATTAAAGTATACTGCCATTCAGTGTGGTTAAAGGCTGTAGAAGTCTGACTCCAAACATGATGAGGTGGCCCATTTATTCCACATAATAAATGTCTGGGATAGATCTCCCTCCCAATAGTTCAAAATCCACTCTGAAGGGTCGCTGTTCATTACAGTAATGGTCTCTTACCTGGTAGAAAGGGGCAGATTTATTGTTGACTGCAGTCACTATAAGATTGTATTTATTCATGGTTTCATAGTCTGGAGAGTTCCTTATCTTAATGATGCCCTGTATTTCATCTATTGCAAATATATTTTCTCCATCACCTGAGACGGATTTAAACAAGAATCATCAATTAACCACATAAACCATTGCTCTTGATGGTCCTTACAACTCAACAAATTATTTCAGCTCCTGAAGACTTTGGTCCAAAGGAATCTAAATTTCCATCTCTGTTGTGTTCTACAAGGCAAGGATGAATTAGGCCATTTATTCTCCATTCAAGAAAACTTTTTTTAATCAAAATTATTCCTGTTGATTGCAGCTATGCAGCCAAGTAGCTAATGATTTTTTGTAAAGCTGACTTTTAACAGAACTAAGAAAACAGTTAAAAGCACAAAAATCTGTAGTATCTGCAAAGTTCCTACTCAGCTGATTTGAAAATTGTATGAGCATAAATTAGTAACATTCCAAACCAGGTGAAAGTGAAACCCTCTTGGCTTTCATGGAAAGAGGTTGGGAAATAACATGGATAATACGTATTATGCTCATAATTGTACAGACAACAAGGTGCCAGTGCAGTGACAGAATTCCTTTGTTACCTGTGAGGTTATATAGAACAAAGGCATTGTCTCCTGTGTCTCTGTCTGATGCCGTGATTTTTCCAACTGTGAATCCCACAGGCACGTTTTCATGGACACTGAATTCAGGCACAGAATCAAACACAGGTGGCCAGTCATTAATATCAGTGATCTTTATCACAACTGTGCAGTAACCCCTCCTCTTCTCAGGGATTCCATCATCTTCAGCATACACCACAATCTGGAAGTTACACAGTTCTTGGTAATGAGAAATCCTACAAAGAGGTTCTTGCATAAGGATTAAAAAAAATCTTGGTGAATTTTAAACTTTGAAATATTCTTAGAAATGTAAAGTCCAGTTCTGAATTCACCTCAAAATCATTATTGAAAACTTAAGGAGCATTTGGGTGAATTTAAAAAGTCGTTCTGTGTAGAACCAACAAATTCACCAATATTTTTGCTTGGAGCAAAAAATACTCAGCAGTGGCAATAACAAAAAGAAGATCTCAGTCCAGCACAGATCCAAGCAACAGACAGCACTGAATACATGAGCTGTCATTGTGAAATTAGTTATTCATGTGCTGAAGTGTTTGCAGGGCAGGTGAACAATGAGCTGTGCTTGAATTTCATTATAGTGAAAAGGCAGTGGCTTGGTTTAATAATGCCTCACACCTTGAGGTGCTCCAGTTCCAAACCAGTGCAGAAAACATTCAAGCATTAGCAAGCTAAACGAAAGCACAAGTGTCACTTGTTATCCAAGAGAAAGAGGTCTGAACAAAGGAGATTTAAAAAATGTGAAGCAAACCTGATACTCTGTGGGTTCCTCTTCATAATCAAAGGGGGCAGTGGAATAAAGGATTCCAGTTGTTTCATTTATCCTGAATTTCAGTCCGTGTCCATTGAGAATGCCATATGTCAGGAAGCCATTTCTACCTGTGTCCTTGTCCTGAGCTTTCAGCTGCACAATCTCAGCAGCAGGGGAGTGCTGTGGAGGAGGAAAGACTGAGGCTCTCAGAGACTGCTTGGCTGCAATTGCTTGAATTATGTGAGTTATGTACAGTAACAGATACGGCATCCACTTGCAGTAGTACAGACATTTTAAAATCAAAACTATACAACTCGTTCAGCACAGTAAGAGAGTCTCTTGCTTTCTCTAATTTACAGAAAATAACTGTTTTCCTCCCTCTGTGTCTCTACCCATAGCTGCAATTTTCAGGAAAAAAATGATTGGAAACAGCACAAATGTTAACCTCAAGCATCGGACTTGCTGTTATTTGTGTTTAACAGCCTCTTCTCCTGTGAAACTCAATGGGTATTCTCAACTCCAAAATCACATTTCTTTCTGAACACTAATAATAATAAAAAAATCTAATTCTTCTTTTTAAACAATGTTATTTGCACCAAGATTGACAGAAGGTATCAGTGTTTTACTTGCAGGGCTATTTGAGACCTGAAGTTATTTGATCCAACAGGGCATCCAGCAATTCCTACTGTGTAAATATTTCACATGGAAATCAGTTTTTTAAGGTTGGGAAGTGTGATTCTAGTTCTTCTCCACTAAACTAACTGGGAAAATTAAAATTAGGTGTAATAAGTGAACCTATATTTAACTCAGTGGTAGAAATGGACTAGATTTTAAATCAGGTGTGGCTGCTAAAGACAATATGTGTGCATCAGCTGGGGATCTCAAAGGCAAGGTATGATCCTGATAAAAAATTAACATTATTAATGTGCTTCTTTTTTTAAAAAAAAAAGCAACCAGCAAAATAAAGTGTGAAAATGTTGCTTGAAAATTGAAGAGTGAAATGTTGAGCAAGATGCTTTTGCATATTTAAATGCTGTGGCTTCTTCTGCAGAGAACCACAATGTCTGAAAATCTGACTGAAATCTGGCTCATTCCCTGCTGCTGATCACTTGTGGCAGCAAAACCACAACAGATCGTACATAAGCAAGAGGAGAAATATTGCTAAATTAGAGACTTGTCCCTGTTACTTCTCTGTATGAAGCTCCCTTACAAAAGGCTGAGAGAGAGCCTATGAGGTGCCCAGCACATCCAATAGATTTCAAATGCACCTGAATATTCTCTATGTAAAATATTCAAAATGGAGTGGTAGTTATTCCTTCATGGAGCCCCTTATTAGAAAAGGTTCACTTTTCCTTCAATTAGTCCACACTTCTAGATCATTCTTGTTGTGTATTGGGATTTTCAGCTTGAAATAAACCTCACCACATCATATGGTAGAACAGAACAGCAAGTCTGCCCAGTTCCAGAAGGTTTACTTGTATACTCAATGAAAGATTATTTTCATTGTTATTATTTTTGTGATTCAGTTTGGATGACATTTTCTTACCTCTGGCAATCTCTCTTCTATTAGAGAAGATGGGAAAACTGGAGGGAAATTGTTTTCATCTATAACTTCCACCTTCACTTCAACTTCATTAAATATGGCAGCATTAGATGAGTCTGTTGCTCGTACCTTGAAATTTACTGGAAAATCTTCCAGTTCTAGATTCTTACTTGTTCTTATGATACCACTGGATGAATGGATAATGAAATATCCTGTTAAAAAAAAAAATCAACCAGAAATTATTCTGGTTATGATTTCATTAGTTGAAACTGAAGATATGAATCCTCCAGTGAAAACCATTCATTATTTATATGAATATTGTATGTTACAGTATTATTCAAAGAATAAAATGAAATTCAACATTTTTACAAGGTTGACAAGATATATCCAGGGCTGTAATTAACAAAAAATAAATAATTCAGAAGGTCAGATGGGAATCAAAGGGGAGAAAATTCAATTCACTACTCTCCAGTAAGGTCTTCACCTTCCTCTGAAACAGATTAGAGATTATTTGTCCCTGGTTCAGTTAGAAATTTTCGTATTTGCTAAGAAGTCCTGTTCTTGATGAGGAATTTTGCAACTAACTTCAAGATCAAAACTTCATACAAAACACTTTACAACACTGAAGTACAAACTGGCTGTTTGATGATAGATTAATATTCATATTTACTCTATATTTAGTAAAAAAAGACCCGTGACAAAGCACTGATGCACGTGACCACATGTAAACTCACTCCAGGCACTCACATTTGTTAAGAAAACGTTGCTGAGTTATTTTTTCTACTAGAAGTTTTCGTGCTATTAGTTATTTTTTCTCCACCAGAGTAACTTTATGCCTGGCCAGGCACATCTTCCTGCAGCAGACACAGCTGGTGAAGCCATGCCTGTGCCACGTGCCTTGTGCTGCTCTGACAGAAATTCAATCACGTGCCCACACCTGATGCAGATCAACCTGAGACACGGGTTCATTCCCACCCGGGATTTATGGCAGTGGAGCTGAGAGCAAAAGGAAGGAGAGAAGAAACGATACCAACACCCAGTGCTCGTTGTTCCACACCCCCTCTTCCCGTTATTCCACATCCAGGGCTCACCTTTCTCATCCCCAGAGGAGATGCTGTAGTTCACAGGGAGCTTGTAGAAGGCACTGATCTCTACAACAAACGTGTCGGGGGGGGTCCTCTCTGGCAGAGGGGCGGGGTGATAGGCTGCTTCCAGGAACACCGGGAAGGACACATCCATGGGAGCTACCATGACTGACACCTGCCCAGAAAAGGACATGGCCACGGGGGTGATGCTTGCAGCTATAGCCAAAACCTTCCTGCTGAGGTATGAGACAGCACAAATCCAGGCCTTGGCCAGCGAGGAGAAGCCTGGGATTGCTCTGTGCTGAGTTTGGCACTGCCCTGAAGGCAGCAAATATTGGTGGGAAATGCCAGCAGCCTCAGCAGTTTAGGTTCACCTGGGTGCTTTGCTAAACGCAGAGGGGGATTCCAGTTCCCCACATCCAGCACATTTCAAAGGATTTGTCTAACTAAGCAGCTCTCAGAGAGATGCACTCATCTCCAGTCTTCCACTGGAGAGGGTATAGCCAGAGAAGGTGTTTGCATGTACGGTATTTTAAAACAATTATAACTGATTTAGAGATTAAGAACAAAAGGTGTTAGGTGGTAAATAAATAATGCCTACTGCTTCATAAGAATAAAGATAATTTATTTCTAACTGTTGCCAGATTGCTGTTGTCCAAATCTCTGAAGAATGATGGCTTGTAGATCTACATTTTAAGGTTGTTGAAGGTAATTTTCTGCATGTCTTTATCCATATAGATTTCTAGTTCTTTTTTTAGTTCTGCTGTGATATTTAGTGGCAAAAGTTCACCATCAAGTTGCAAGCACTGCGTAAAAATAATTTTTTTAATCATATTTACATTTCTCACTCTTCAATTTAGAAATTATTTTTTCTTACATTATAGGAAAATAAACAGGAACACTTTATTTGCCATCTCCTGTTTATTTATCACATACTTCCATTACACCCTTTCTGGCTGCCTCACTCTTTGACCTTGCACAGAAGTCTCCACTGCTCTGATCCTCCTCCCTCACAGCCTGGAGCTTCTGTCTGTCTGAAATGGAATGATCATAACAATTTTGGATGGTGTGTCAGCAATTGCTAGGGCAGCATAACTTGGTAACTGTTATCTTGTAGTCTGAAACAGAAATGAATCCCTGACTTTCTGATTCCTGGTTTGCATAGTTTTGCCTCACTAATACCCCTCTCCTGGTGTAGTCATGCTCAGTTTAGAACAAAACAATCTGGGGAATTAACTGTGCAAGTAAACAGGGTGTAAGGTAGAAATTTCAGTACCTTTACAGAGGTTGAAAGAGGTGGCAGACCCGAATCTGTAGCAGTGACGTTCAAGGAGTAATACAGGGGAACAGTTTGTTTGGATAAATCTCTTGTTAGCCTGAGTTCTCCGGTGCTACTGGAAAGACTAAAGAGGCCTTCTGAGTTTCCACCTGAAAACAGAAGAAGAAGTGTTGGAGGTGTTCCCTGGAAGCAGCAGAGACAAGTGACTGAAATGTCTGCCCAGGAGTGATGAGACACAGGTTGAAATCCTAATCTGTGTGTGTGATTTGGAGCAAGAAACCCCCTCTAGTCCAACCTCTTGGCTCAAAACATGGCCAGGAGTGAATTCAGCACAGGTTGTTCAAGGCTTTAATCCATCAGGTGAGAATCTCCAAGGACAGCCTCTCTGGGCAACCTCATCCACTAATTACTGATCCTCACAGAGGATTTTTTTACCCCTTCTATCCCGTCAGAACCTGCCAGTTCAATTTATGACCATTCTCTCTCATTCTGGTGGCTTGATTTAGCTGTATCAAGTATCCCAGTAATAAACAACTATAAGATTTTTTTCTAAAATACCTGAAATACTGTAGAAAATGCCTTCATCATACCCCTTGCCTTCATCTCTTGCATTGATATCTACTACCAGCGTGCCAGCTGCAGAATTGTCCAGGAGGATCTTATAATATGAGGACTGGTCAAACACAGGTCCTTCTTCATTGACATCTTCCACAGTAACTGAGAAAGGATCATCACATTTGGTGAGTTTTACCTAAATGGTTACAAGTTATTTTTTTCAGCTAATATAAACCAACACAGCTACTCTGAAGGAGAATATATCCAGTCGTACTGATTAAAAGTAGGGCTGGCCAAAAGTTAGCATACCAATTTCACAGAAATCTTTGTGTCTTTTTTTCCCCAACAGAATGAATTTATTTAATTTTTTTAAGGAAAAAAAGCCAGCAGTCCAGCACTGTTATTTTAACAACACTAAAAATCACTGTCAGCACATCACCCTAGAAAACTGCCCTTCTATATACAAGCAGAAGAAAAACCTGAATTATGTTTTTGGAAATCTTTTCAATCAAAATGTCAATAGGTTCTCAGAAAATAGGAAAAAATAGTGAATATATCGAAGGAAGCAATGCCAGGTTGTGTCAAAAAATCTTCATTTTTGACATGGCAAAAAAATTTCATCTGGCGATAGGGGAAAGATCACACTATCATTTCTGATAATTTCCTCTAGCATTAGTATTAGTTTATGCCTCATAATTACACATGCTGAAATATTCCCTAAGGCTAATAGAAGTTTATTTTCTGTGGTGAAGTATAGCTACCTGTAATGTTTGCTGTGTCCTGGAGAAGTGGCTCTCCAGGATTGAAAGCTTTCAGAATAAATATATACTGGGAATGACTTTCATAGTCCAGAGGTTGAAGGGTTGCAATGTCTCCAGAAAGTTCTCCAACATAAAATGAAGTCGTGTCTCCAGTTATGGTGTAATGAATGATGGCATTGTACCCTATATCTGCATCTGTGGCTACTGCACTCAAAATCTAAAATAAAAGGACAAAAAGTCAGCAACAAAAAAGTTTAGAGCAGAACAAAGAGTGGCAAAACACGCACACAAAAGTGGTATTGACCCATAGAGTGTTTACTGACTGAATTACTCATTAATTGATTGCATTGCTGGAATTCTGGCACAGCCTGTGTCAGGGCAGTTACAGTTGGTCAGGTGATACCTCTTCCCTTGATTCCTGTAAACCATTAGGTCACATCTGCAAGGCAGGTATGGAGCCAGGAATGGATACACTGGGAGGTTGCCCAGGGAAGTTGCGATGCCCCATCCCTGGAAGTGTTCAAGGCCAGGCTGGATGGAGCTCTGAGCAATCTGGTCTTAGAGAAAGGAGTCCCTGCCCATGGCTGAGGGGTTTGGAATGAGATGATCTTTAATGTCCCTTCCAACACAAACCACTCTGTGATTCTAAGACAGAAAAGCTTAGAAACAGAGGGATGCTGGATATATGCACAACACCTAGAGCACTAAACATCTTTAAAACATACTGCCCAGAGATCTTGTTAAAAGTCCATCTGTGCAGTGTGGCATCACTGCTGAGGACAGGAGGGAAAGGGAGAGCAGCTCTCACTCTCTGTGAGAGTTTTAGGAGGAATCAGTGGGACAGGTATTCCGCTGTCATACAAGCCAACCGTACTGTGTGATTTCACAGGTGCCACAAAGTAAAACATGATGTTCACCAATGGCCAGCCGTGAGAGGTCACTGTGCATAGAGTGCATAGTGCCAGTGCAGAGAGAGAAAACAAGTGCAGAACAAAGAGGCTGTTTATTCTTAGTGCCACACACCACATGTGGAGGCTCATTCTCCCTCACAGTCACAGAGTAGGATTTCTGGGGGAACACGGGTGGGTTGTCATTCACATCTTCCACAGCAACGCTCAGCACTAAGCTTGCAGATTGTGGTGGCTTGCCAGAATCAGTGGCCTGTGAAGGAACAAATTGTCATTAAAAACAGCATGATTTTAACACAAACTTACTTTGGCAGTTCAGTTTTGCTCCAAAAATTGTGAGCTTTTGCCTCTGAAGTCTTTCTGCTGGACCAATAATCCCCCAGTGACACTTCTCCAGCCCTGTGCTTGATTAGTTGCCACATCTTCCTGCAGCTGGTATCCTCACCCCATCACATGCTCTACCTCATTTCATTAACAATTAATCAAAAGCTCCAGCCTGGGTGCAGATCAAACGTGTCATGTGATCAGACGTGGCACTAATCGACACAGGACTGTGATGTACAGATATCTGTGCTGTGGCAGTTAAAGGAACGAGGAAATCCCTCGCATTTTGAGGGTTCAAAGTGCCAACAAAGCAAGTTGTGATGAGCATCCAGGATGTGGCAAATTCACAGTTTTACACTGCACAAACGTGTGCCATAGAAAATTCTCATCTATAGATACATATAGACAGTTTTCAATTAGTCTTAAGAAGTGTCCACTTTTATTAACTTGAATTTTTTTAAGACACTGCTCAATTTTTAGTATGTCTATATCTTCCACAAGTTCTCTGACCTGCCAAATTATTTGTTAGCAGTAAAAATGTCCTTCGAATATATTTGTACTTGATGGCCAGTGCTGGAACACTTCTTTGTATGCACAAGAATTGATCTGATTAGTAGCAGTAAAAATCAATTAAATCAGCTAGAATAAATATATAACCTCATGGATGTTGAATGAAAGTTTACGCTTTTTCTTTTTTTTATACTCAAAAAATCTCATTTCAGGTATTTTTTAAAAAGATATAAGGATATATATTTTGCAAAATGAAAAAAATAAGGGAAAGAAACAAATAACATGGATTGGCAAGCTGTATGGTCTGAAATGGAGTCAGGAATGCTTTGCAGATGTCACAGTCAGCTGTTGTGTGCCTGTGACCTTTAAAATTTAGGGTTCATAAGTCATTTATTCACTAATATCAATTTCCAGAGCAGAAAACAGAGCTCTGCATACAAAACATAAGGAACAGTCAAAATTCATGCATGAATTCTAATGGAATTCTCTAAGATTGAATGGTTTTCTTGTGATGATTCAATATTTTCTCTTTTTTTAATGTTGAGAATTCTGTGAACTTGCATCAAATTTGTCAACTTACCATTATTTTCAATTCATAACTGTCTATCACTTCTCTGTCGAAGGACTTTTTTGTCATCAGCTTGCCAGTGGAACTGTTAATATGGAACGTTCCAGCAAAATCATCTTGCAGAGAGTAGCTGATAAGTGCATTATCTCCTGTATCCAGATCAGTGGCAGAAAATGTGCCCAAGTCTAGAGCAGCTGCATTCTCAGGAACTGATAAATTAATTTGGATCCATGATGAGAAAACTGGAGGGTTGTCATTGATGTCTTCAACTCTCACAGTTACCTATATTGGAAAAAAAAAAAAAAATATAAACAAAAGGAAGAAAAGAGACAAATTTGAGCTGTAGAAGCTGTATCCAAATGAGAATTTTGATTTATTTTAGTCTGTGGAAGCCTATAGAAAAACAACAACAAAAAAACACAACCAAGGAACAAAACCCAAAAAAACCAAATAGATACATAAAAACTTCAGCATTTTTTCAGCATTTGACCATTTTCACAACCTCTGTGTTTTTTATCTTTTTTATTTCTCAGCTGCAAGATAACATATATGTGAGATAACACACTCTAACTGGAAGAGATGAGCAGAACTAATAACCTGGGGCTTTTTGGCTCATGTGCCTCATGCATTTGACAGAACTATGCACAGAACCAGTTTTGGTGCTAATCAGTTTCTCCGGTTATGGGCTGTTCATAAGGAGCTCTCAGGGAGTGACACAATCTGTGAAGCTGACAATATCTCCAGATGGTAATATCTCCTCAGGATATAAAAAAAATGGAAATTAAATAGAAGGCTCTCAAAGTTTCACGTTTGCATGACAGATGATGTTTATCGGGATGATGCTCGATTGCTAATATCTTTAAAAGATATTTCATATTCCCCAATAAAAAAATATTTTGAAATGCATATACCATACCAAAGCAACAGCTGTGTTGGGTGGCACCAGAGAATCCACAGCTTCCACAAGGATGCTGTACAGGTCTCCTTCTTCCCTATCCAGCCTGGCAAGGGCCACGATGTCTCCTTGGTCTCCGATGGAGAACTTGTCCCGGTGGGATTTCAGGGAGTACCCAACGTGCACAGCTATGCTTCCAGTCAGAGCCTTCACAGAGCCCACGGCAGCCCCTGGGGCTTTGTTCTCCTCAATGCTGAACTCGTAGCTGGAGCTCTCAAAAGTCAGTCCAAAGCTGGTGTCATTTACCAGCAAGTAGAGAGTAACAGAGGCTGAAGAGAGGAATCAAAATAGTGAAGTCACTGTTAAATCATCATGATCCGTGCTCTGTTTCCTTAAGCTCTTGAGGAACTAGCAGAAAATACCACATAGGAAAGAGGAATGATAAGAAAAAAGAAACCAGTAGCAATCAGGATTAATGTGTAACATGAAACGTGATGCTTTTGATACCTAACTGATTTTCCAGAATAACCTCACTTCCCTGATTGCAGAAGTGTTGCTTCAGTGTGGCAGGAGAGCAAGGATCACCAATCTGAAGCTAATGGGATGTGCAGGTGTTTCACACTCCTTAAAAATCTCACCCTTAATTGCTTTGTAACAAAAGGGGAGGAATATACATAAATGCACAAGAGCAATTTCTGTTGTGACCATTTGTCCTATTTTAAGAAAATCAGTTGTTTTCTCCTGCTGATGATAAATTAAAGTTAACCTCCAAAAAACACATGAAAAAGTTACAAAAAATACTATGTGATTGAATATTTTTTGAAAGAACAGAAACTCAGTTAAGGATGATTTGCCAGCTTCTGTTTGTTTAAATGTTTCTAATTCTAGGAAGACTGAAAGAGAAATATATTAACAATATTATTTCAATACATCTTTTTAGAGTGACTACAACTGTGGAGTCCTGGTTTTTGTACCATAAGTACAACTACAATAAATGAATTTTAAAAAAATATTTCTAACCAGGATTACTAAAACCAAGTTTTCTGTTAATATGATTGGCCTGGAGGAGATCAAAAGCTGAAAAGCAAACATTCATCATTATTCAAATGTAGCATCTTTTTTTTCCCCCCTAAATTCAGTCTGACTTGACAGCAATGGGATTAATTTGAAATTTAAATGTTTGCAAGGGTTATGTTTATGTGGGAAAAGAAAGAAGAGTGTAAAAGATGGTTTACCTTTTGAGGTAAGCTGAGGAACTCCATGATCAGCAGCAACAACTGTCAGTGTAACAACTGTGTCAGCTGTGATGTGCTCCAGGTTACTGCTCAGGGTGATTTCTCCAGTGCCATTATTTATATGGAAATCATCAGAACGGTTCATGAGGCTGATCAAGGAGCAATCAGGAGAGCATTCATATTAATGACCTTGGAAGTGCCATCTACTTACTGCTACCTCTGTAAGGAGCACTCAGCAGACAGTATTTGCCTATTTATTTATAAAGAACTGCTTTTAATTGCTGTCTTTAGCCTAAAATATATTGGCCTTTTATGTCATGAAAATGTGCAGCATTCATGCCTTCAGGTCCCATTACATCCCAAGGCTTTGATGTTCCCACTAGGAGAAGGCAGATCTTGCACACTCAGCTGCATATTCAGCAGAAGGACAAACCCAAGTGACATTGATCTGAAAGACCTGCTAATTCCTGGTGTCCTATGAACTCTCACGGATAACTGGATTGCTCGCAAGTGATGTGTTTTGGGTAGAATGCCATCTCATAGTTAAAAATAACCTCTTTCAAGGCAGGAGTTTAAATATCCACACGTTTACTGCTCATTCATATGTCCTTCTCAATCTATGCTTTTCATGTCAAGGTATCCTGGTATTTCCCATGATTTAGGGTTCATAGAAATATCCTTCTCCACTGATTCTTCTAGGCATAGTGCATTAAGGAAGTTAATTTCTTATCTCCTCCTCCCAGCAAACAGAGGATACATAAAAAGAGTCAGAGATTCATTTACTTCCTACCCAGAAACTCCAATGTGTTATTCAAAATTTCAGAAACTGAAGCAAATCTTGGCTGTGGGGTTTTGTTGCCAGTTTACATTTGGTTGTGCCTTCTCTTATGACATATCATGATTTGATAAGCTCTAAAACACCCAGTAATGGCTGTCCTCCTTCCTAAGTTTAGAAATCACAACCAATTATAGCACTCGTAAAATATTTATGAAGAAATCTTGTCCTTCTTAAGATCAATAAAAATACCTTGCTGTGTCTCTCACAACAGGTACTTATTAACATCTCAGAAATGTACCTGTATGAGATGACAGCGTTGCTCCCAAGGTCGAGGTCAGTGGCAGACACTGACAGGACAAACTGTCCCTCCTTTGCTGCTGCCACAGGGATGCTGGCTGAGTACTGTGCCCTTGTGAACTGAGGAGCGTTGTCATTCGCATCTAACACTTGAATGCTGACGTGTGTGAAGTTCTGGGGTGTGGCAGGAGAAAACCACGATTCAGAAAGTGCACAGGCACTTAACAATACAAATAAAAGGGAGCTCAGATAAAGCATAGCTTGCTACTCCTCACCTGCCTTGGAGGCACCCCGTTGTCAGATGCCATCAGGAGCAGCTCATACTTGTCTTTCCTTTCTCGGTCCACAGAGCCGGTAACCAAAATGGTTCCATCCTAGAGAAGGCAGTGGTTCAATGCACAGATCATTTGGAGAACTCTTGGACACTGAAGTCTCAAAAGGGATGAGGGATTGAAATAATCTGTTCTCCTCTGGACTACACCTGACCAGGAATGGCTTATTTTTTGAATATCAACATATATTTCCAACCTACAGGGCACGTGCTGGTTTGGATGTGCACTAGAATGGTACTGCCTACTTTTTTTTACCTGATGTAGCCTACTGTGCCAAGTCACTTCATGAACAGCAGGATCTAAATCTTGTTTTCAGCATACCCAAACCCTTACCTGCTGGATGCTGTAGGGATTATCCCCATCCTCAGCTGACAAGTAATAGGTAATTTGTGCATTCTCTCCCTTATCCAAATCGGTAGCAGTCACACGTCCAATTCTGGTGGGATTATCCATCATGTATTCCCCTTCCAGAGCTTCAAAACTGTATGGCTGATTCTGAAACTCAGGGTTGTTATCATTGACATCCAGAACAGTGATGTGGAACAAGGCACTTGAATTAAGCCCATTCACTACGTTATCAACTGCCCATACCTGACAAAGTAAGAAAAAAAAAATGTAATTTTAGTTGACTGCGTTGTCATTTTAACCTCTGATAAAGACATAAAAAGGCATTCAGGGAATGAAGTAGAGATGAGCCAAAGCTGCAGAGTCTCTCTCCAAATTTACTTGTAAAGTGAATCCAGATGTAGTCTCCCTGTCCAGTTCTGTGTCATTCCGTAATGAAAGTGTTCCAGGCATATCCACAGTAAACGAAGTGCTGTTGTGAATAAAGTATCCCTGAGAAAAGCCAGCCTAAAAAGAAAACATTGTTCATGTAAGTTGACAATTATTAAGACTTAAGTTCAAAAATAATCTTATTAATACTAATATCTGGCATTTTTATAAGACTTCTCATTGCAGAGGTACAAGTGATTTGCCAGGTTTAATAAATGAAATCCTGCACCCTGAGCTATTGGAATAAAAGGCTTCTTTGGCAAACAGGAACTGGGCTATGTGAAAGCACTTACGGGCTTCCCTATTTGGGTCCTACACACCCTCTCTCCCTAAAGCTCTCCAAGATTTACCCCCATGATGGAAAGGGCAGCAAAATAGAGTTCAGTGGAGTATGAACTGAGCATTTATGCTGCTTTAAAACTGACGTAAGCAAGAATAATATTGCAAATCAGAAATCTCTTCCTCCAAAGCATCTCCCCAGTGCCACAGCTACATGCAAAATGTCTTTATAAAACAAGGGGAGAAGGAAACCGCTTGTTATAAAGCAGAGGACAATTTTGTCATTTCCTATTATAGAAGAAACAACTCTATCAGGGTTACAAATTGCCCCTCTCTCTCTGACTAAGCTGAGACTAAAGGTAAGTTTACCAAGTTTAGTTTACCAAGCAACATTCAATCAGAAACTATTATTTTGACATAAGAAGCAATAAGACAGAAATTTTTTTTAAAAATTTTGTTTTCTGTCTGGTGTGATGCATTCCTCTGACATGCACATGCACAGAAGCAAATAACACTTCCTGTCCTGGGTCACATATGCAGTGGGAGAGAAGCTCTCCCCATCTTCTCTGATATAGCCAGTAAACTATTTTGTACAAGGTCTTAACTTCCTTGGTTAGGGAAGGTTTATTGCTGGCTCCAGAGGAAGCAAGACAGTTTTCATGACCCAAAACATACTTAGCACCAACCATTTAAGAAATCTCCTTTTGCCCATCTACTACAATGCTTTTTTGCAGGTTAATAGAGAAAAACATATCATTTTGATTTATCAGGATGAGATTAATGAGGTACCTACCTCATCCTTGTCAGCAACACTGAATGTGTAGACAGGACTCCCCTTCTGATGGTTTTCAAACACAAATACCTCATAAGCTGCCTGACTGAATTCTGGTGGGTTATCATTGACATCTTCTACACGAACAACTACAAGAGTTTCACTGCTCAGAGTTGGCTGACCTCCATCTGACGCCTCCACTTTCACTTCAAATTCATTTATGGTTTCATAATCCAGCTGCTGGCTCAGGCTGAGCTGGCCCGTGCTTGAGTTGACAAGGAACATAGGCGAGGAGGTTTGAGGTCGCTGGTCAACGATTTTGTACATCACGAGGGCGTTGGCCCCAGCATCCTGATCGGTAGCAGACAGCATCAGCAGGGGACTTCCCAGCTCCTGGTCTTCAGGGACCCTCACTTCATACCTGCTCAATGAGAAGACCGGCGCGTTGTCGTTCACGTCATCGATGACGATGGTCAGGCTGAGCGCTGCAGATCGCACGGGCTGGCCTTGGTCACTGGCAATCACCGTTAAGTTATAGAAGCCTTGTTCTTCTCTGTCCAGCTCCTTTTCCAGCAAAACGAATCCCGTGCTGTCAATATCCATTTTTCCTTCTCCACCCTTCAGAGTGTAAACCACTAATCCATTAAAGCCCTCATCCGCGTCCGTGGCTGACACGCTGGCGACCTTGGTTCCTGCTGGCACGTTCTCCGGAATGGCAATAGTGGTGCTGGTTGTACCAAACACAGGGCTGTTATCATTGACGTCTGTGACTCTGATAAACACCGTGGCGTGGTCAGTGGTGCTCCCATCTGACAAGGAAATGTTGAGAGTGTAATTTCTCTGGGATTCGTAGTCCAGTTTGGTTTTTGTTGAGATGACTCCCTTGTCGTTGATGGCAAATGGGGCAGATTCCGTCAGCACTCGAAACTCCACTGGTATGTGGGGATTTAAAGCCTCATACTCTACCTGTGTAAGATACAGCATATTATCAATAAATGAATTAAAACACATAAACCACTGTCTGAAAAAGAATAGTGGTTTCAGCTATGCCCAGACTCATTTTATGGTTGACATTGTAGATTGATACCAACTTATGGTTGATACTGTGTCTTGATTTTCACTTCTTTTAAAGAATTTTCATTCAGATACTTGCTAAGTTCACAGATTCTTTAAAAGAAGTAAAAACTAAGCCTCAATATACATAAAAATGCAGAGAGGGCTGCCTTTTATTGAAATGCGACTATATATAACCTAATAAAATAACAGACTGCACTTTAACCTTCAGTTCTGCCTTTCTTTATATGAAAAAAGGAGGAAAATTAATTCGAGATGTCTATAAATCAAAATATTAGAACACACTATCTTCTCACTGCTTTGATATGAGACCTCCCATGTGTGTTCAGACCTTCATCCAAGAAGGAGCTATCATGGTGCACCTGGTGCTCTGCTTGTCTGAGCACTTTTTTGATCAAAATGAAGAGCAAGTTCTAGAGCTTTCTTTGAAAATGCCTTTATGACATTTCTCTGATGGGAATTCTCATATCACATCACAGGGTTTTAGATTTATCACCAAGAGATGAGGGAACATTGCCTATCCCAAACTTTGAGCCACTAAACTCTTTGGAGGGTGTCCAAAGTCAACAGAGGGCTACGCACAAAATTTCACTTTCTCAAGGAGTTCTGGGGTTCATTTTGTTTCATTTGGGGTGTTGGTTTTGGTTTCTTTTTAATGTTAAATGGTAGCAGGTGCTCTTTAAAGGTTTGCAAAGGTTTAACTGGAAGCAAACCCACCTTTGTGGGTGATAAGCTTCATCTGAGGGATGAACTGCATATGAAGCTTGGTATGTAGAACACTCACTATCTAGTTCTCCATAGCTCAGGGAGATATGGATATTTAGAGCACATCTATTACAAAATCAGGATTTTCTTAGAGCTGCCCTGTCCTATATAGAGATAGAATAATGTTCTTCTTACTTGTGCTACTTCAACAGGAGCAACCAGCTCTTCTTCCACAGACACATTGTATGTTTTCTGAATAAACCGTGGTCTGGAATCTCCAGCTGCAAAGATTTCTACTGGCACTGATGAACTTCTTGGAATGGTCCCACCTGCAAGTAAAAGGAAATAATTTCCCAGCAGATGCACAAAATAGCTACTGCCCCCCCCAAAAATACACTTTTCTATGGGTACTGCCCTTTTTCTATTTTTAATCCCTAGTGTTACTGTTATGGTACTGCCTCAGAGGTCCTCACCAAGACCACAGACAAAAGATGGACTGAGGAATCCCTTTTGTATCCATATTTCCTCCCCAGTACCCATTTTATCCACATGACCCTAAATTTGAAGGCACAGAGCTCATATTAACCAAATCATGGAAGAATCACAAGGCTGAAAACCACTTTGTATTCTCATTATGCCAGGAATGGGATGCCATTCCTAGGTTACATTTATTTCTGCCCTTATTCAGGTCATGAGTTCTCTGTTATTCTTTTAAAACAAAGAAAGCCTCAATAACTATGGCTAAGGAAATGCTGTTTATGCTGGTCATCCTAAAAATGGACTTGGCATCTCCAGTTTAGCCACATAGATGTGCAAATAAAGACCAAATCACTCAGCACATTTTAGTTTCCTTTTACTCCTTATTGACTGATAAGTGAGTTATAAATTTCTGACTTCTGCCTGAATTTCTGTTTCCTATGCTGTGCAACACCCGTCAGTAAGTTAAAGGAGATGTGATTACATATATCTGTTATTTCACATATTCTTCCCACAGCCATAAAGAAAACAGATTTTCTATAACACCATCAGCAGGAACAGTTTTACCAGAGATGCAGCAATTACTTTGGATAACTAAGACAGTTTCTTCTTATCTTCAACAAACAAGAACCGACAAAATATATGGTATTATTCAAACAAAGCCTGTGAACCTATTTGACAGCATTCTTTCAAGTGAAAAACCAAAACTCATCACCAAGAATAGCTGTGTTGGCTTGAACTAAAATCCTGTCTTACCATCAGTAGCTGTTACCCACAAGACAAACTTCTTAAGCTGGTTGATTCCTAGTGGGATTACTGTTTTTAAACTGATTTGCCCTGTGGATGTATCCAATTCAAAGTGTCCATCTTCATTGCCACCAGCTAAGATGAAGCTTATCTCTCCATTTATACCATCATCTGGATCATCAGCAGCAACCTGCAGAAAAAGAAAATTAATTTATTCTAGTTTCAGTGCCTTTATCAAGTTTTTATCAACTTTTTTTCCATTTCAGATACACAAAAAAATCAGGTAAATATATCTGCAGTTAAATTTGGTTGTACCTTTGACTGTCCGCTTCCTAATTCCTGGGTTAAACCTCAGTAACAAAGTTTGCTCTTGGATATACACACATCATCATTCCAGCAGCACGAGCAAAATCCTGCTGCTGTGGAACTCATGTGAATTACACCAAGTTTGTATCTCAGAGAACTGGTTTCATAACAATTCCAAAGGCACTGGAGGCAGATGGTTCAAGAGATTTCATTAGGAGCCATGAAATCTGCACATCTGGGTATGAGCACTGGTAGTGACTCCCTATAGATCTCAACTCCTATTTCCTGTTTTATTTGGTTAACTGGTTTACTATGTTAGAAAAAGTATATTGGATCTAAAAATTATCCCCAATGCTCCAGCATTCAGCAGCCTTTCAAAAATGTTGGGCCATTATTTGAGTTCTTGGACTCTAACAACATTCTGTTTTTATTAAACACTTTACAATAGCTATCTTCAAGAAGCTTATTTTCTGACATATATTTGTGGAATTCAGGCTGATGCACAGTACCAGAATAAAAATCCTTTATAATTTATTCCCTGATCTGGGATATAATTCAAGTATCCAAGACACTGCGATTATGGAATATCAATAGCTCTGAAATGAAAGGTGGGTTGTTTCTGAACTGAGAGGAATTCCAAAAAGATCCCCTACTCAACAGAACTGCTACACAAGTTTAAGCAAGGACTCAACCATGCATTCAACTCAAAAATGTCATTTTTGCTTAGTATTTCTAGTACCTGAAGAATGGGCATTCCTGCAGTCATGTTGAGGAAGATATCCTGTCTGTATGGTGTGTCTCTAAAGGTTGGGCTGTTGTCATTTTCATCCAGCAGCACTATGTTGATAGGAGAGCTCACCTCTTTGTAAGGTGGCAAATGATCTCTGGCAGTGACCTGCAAGAACGATGCAGTGAAAAGACTGCGTTGTTCAAATGCATGTTGTGTAAGCAGCAAAAAGGAAGAATGAGAATTACAAGCTGAGGAAACTGTATCAGCAGTGGTGTTTCCCTCCAGATAACTGATGCCTGGATTTGTTTCTTCAATTAAGCTTCTGATCCATACTCAAGGTTCGGCCTCCTGCCAGGACAGATCAAGTCTCACCTGCTGGCCTCAGGTGACCTTGGGAAGGAGCAGGGTTATTTTTAATACCTGTAGGTGAATAGAGGGTACTCTCTCCCTGTCCAGCAGCGTGGAGCTCCTCACAGTTAGGATCCCAGCTGGACTCAGCTGGAAGGGACTGTCAGCTGGAGTGAGAGTGAGCGTGCCCTGGAAGCCTCCCTGCAAACAGGAAAGACATTTGCTATTAAATAGGGCAATCACTGAGCTACTCCCTTAGGATACTTTCTTCTTCTTTCCCACATGGAAAATAAATTTCCCGGTTTAATGGAGATTATAGTTAAAAAAAAAAAAAACAAAAACAAAATTAAAAAGAGAGAGACAAGCAAATGACATGGAAGTAATAACATGCAGGCTGACTTGCAGCTTTGTGTTCATTTTGCACTTCTGCACTTCCAGGTTTGGGACCTTGTGCAAAACAGAGGAGTTCTAAAGAGAGATAAAATTTATTCTTTGTCTGCCATACTCTACCCCTTAAAGAAGTGAAACTAATTTGCTTTGCTTGAGCATATTTAGGTAGTCAGAAAAAAAATAATTCTATTCACAATAGCCGTATAACACAAATGCATTTTATCTTATATTTCAGAAGTGCAGTGTTTGTAGCAGCCATAAAAACAGTGTCTTTTAACCTCATCTTGGTCAGTAGCTGTTACTTGAAGAACTTCCATCCCATTTGGTAAATTTTCTAGAAGTGAGACATCATAACTTGCTTGTGACAGTACTGGATCATTGTCATTCACATCTCCGATAGTAACCAGAACTATTGCATCAGCTGTTTTGAAATTCTTGTCTTGCTGAGCTGCCTAGAAAACAGAGTTTACAGCTGTAAATTCCATGCCCTGATAACAACAAGCTTAACACAAGGACATGACAACTGCATATTTATAATTAATTTTTCCTTTATTGGGATTTTTAAATGGCAGGATGGAGCCTTGATATGAATTACTATGAGAAATATTATTAACAGCAACTTGGATTGACGTATTATTTTCTAAAATTGAGACTAAAATACCAAAACAATCTCTACCTGAATGCCCACCACAAGATTTGGACACATTTCTCTGTCAATTGAGGTCTTGACTTGCAACACTCCAATGTCATTGATTGAAAAGCTGTTGTTATAGGCTGGGGGATTCACTGAAAAGCAACAAATTGGGAAGGGTTATTGACAATGAACCAGAACAGGGAGTCTGATCTATCCTTTGTATGAGTGTTAACTTCTCAGCCATAGCAAAAAGGAACAGATATTCCACATAAAAGGCTGGTTTTCCAAACACTCTGTCCTCAAAACAATTCTTAGGAAATTCACTCACACTTCAAGGGTCTCAAATTAAGCATTTCATAAACTTTTGGCAATTCCTTCAAGAGGAGGAAAAGCTCTTGATTCGATTATCTCTCTAGATGGTCTTGAATGCAAATTCTTTGATCAAATTGAAGTCTCTAGACTGGCTTACACTTGAAATCAGGAATTGATTTTTGTTCATTGGAAGGAGGGTAAGAACATCTAAACATTTTAGAAGTAGCTGGACCTTGCAACAATGACTGAGATTAGGCTGATTTATCTCGTGAAGCATCACTGCCGTGAAGCTGTGGGCACGTCAAGACCCCTGAATGGAGCCTGCACTTCCTTATCATTCTCTCCAGTAAGAGGCAAATGAATCATCATGAATTACTCTGTCAATGTCTGGAAGAAAATAAAGGCTCTTACCTAGTTTGATGCTGTAAATTATTTTTTCATTTATACCTTTGTCTCCATCTTGAGCCAAGATCTTCTCTGGGAGAATAGCCAGAGGACCCACCTGGAAAACATACATTAACCTGATTATCTTGAAAAAAAATCCCACATTAACTTCAAATCTTTCATTAGATAAGTCACAGTTTTTATTAGAGAAACCAGAAACATGTATTTAATCAATGTGATCAAGGAAAAAAATTATTTCTTTGCCGTATGTCCTTTACAGAGGAAAATGATGACCAAGACACTTGATGGATTCACTGTGTTTAAGAAACACCAGATTATGAAGCTGCAGGCGCAGATGGAATTTATGTTAAGAACACTGAATTTTTCAGTTCCTCTCCTGGAAAAAACCACACAAGTCAATACTGCAGCCCTAATGAAAACAGTAATTTAAAAGATAAAAACATTTTAGAAGAGGTAAAATTATTCCTTTCTCAGAATTAAAGATGAACTTCTAACAAAAGGGACACTGGAGGTGTAACTCTAAAAGTAAATGTGGTTTAAAATATGTTAACATGAAGATAATGACATAGAAATAGGGATAATAATTAACCTTTTTAATTTTAGTGGATTACTCTGATAATACTATACTGGTATTTTTTTTCTTAATACATACAGAAACCTGAGTCAAACAAACACATTCCACTAAGAAATCTCTACCCCATATAGAAAAAAATGTTACAAAAGTAATATAGACCATGGATTGCCATTCAGATCCTTATTTTGGCTTATCTGATTGTAATGCTGTATGAAGAAATTAACTACTAAAACTAATTAATATCAGGACCGATGGACAGCCAGTTGCCCTTTGAATTCTACATTAAAAGCCCTGTTAGAATAGGAATTTTGGGGTTTTTTTCTTTTTCTTTCTTTCTTTTTTTTTCCTTAATTTTTTTCCCCCAAAACACGAAACAACCTGTTTCTATCACAGAAAATTCTATGCTTCATCTAATACATGGCCTGTTTATCTGGTAGTTGGAGGTGCACAGCTCATATCTTTTTCACTTGGTCAGCACAGAGGAAAGTATCTCCATCCATCTTAAGATGCTCAGGGACAAAGGATCCTTGGAAGAAAAGCACTATGGATAGGGATAGCCTATTTACAGCAGCATTCAGTGAAGAGCTTTTACCTGGTTTTCACTGATATTTCCATTGTACATGGATTGACTGAAATAGGGGTCCAATGTATCATAATCTTGCACATTAATTATTAATGATGCAGTGGCACTCTGGCTTCCAAATTTTTCCTGCATCCCAAGGGAAAAAAGAAAATAAGAAGCACTATTGTGAAAAAAACCCGTCTCATATAGTGGAAAATACAGCAGAATATCATTAAATATATTTTGCAGCATTTTTAACCTGAGAACTCTCAGCCTGTCAGATTTTTCCATTTCTGGAATCCAGTTCTAGAATTAAAACTATCAACAGGTAATCTTTCTTTAGTTCCTCATTTTCTAGCAGGCACATAGAATATAGTAATAGAACATCTGCTACAGCTGTAGTATTTGGTAGATACCACAATAATCCTAGCAATACTATTTCTTTTTAGCTCTAAAGGAAATGAAGGCGAATATGTATTCAAATCTCCAAAAAGACAAAAAAAAAAAACCCTGGTAGGAAACAGCAAAAATATGAGAGATCTGCCAGGATGAATAGGTGAATATGTGTTACAATAGTGGAGAATGAATATGAACAGTATTTATACCTAGAGAAATACAGAAAGAAACTTGGCCTGGTATTTGAGAGGAAAAACAATGGCTCAAATATTAAGCATGTGCTACTTTGTCTCCAGTATGAACCAAGTTGCAAACACAACATTTGGGTTGGGAACTCCCAAAGTTATAAATTTGTAGAAATTGGGCTGCTATAAAACAAAGGAATTATCATTGTAGAACTATTGTGGATCTCATTCTTCTGTTAATTTTTATCATACCTTTGCTTGGACTGTTAAATTGAAAAAGTTGACCTTGTTGTAATCCAGTGGTTTTTTCACCATGACATTTCCATCTCCTTCCCTTATAGAAAAATAATCAGAGTTTGGGCCCTATAAATGAATAAATCAAATATTTTATATGATTGAAGATGAAATACATATTCTTTTCTCCTTTTTTGACCTTTATTATTGGACTACTTTTCATAAAGGTTCAGGAAGGTCTCCACCACCACCACTGGAAATGAAAAGGCTGATCCTCCTCCACACATTCTCTTGCCTCCCTTGCCAGTGCCAACAGAGTTTCCATCTGATTTACCTTATCCTATGGCACACAGGGGAATGGCACCAGCTTCCCTTCACCAGCTATAAAAGGAGCAGAGACAAGCTCAGACGTGAAGATTTCCACTGCAGAGATCTAAATTTAGTTGAAACAATCTTACTTCAGCTGGCTTGAGGACTGGAGGCCAACAGCACATCAAATATAAATTTTAAAAAGAGGGGAAACAGCTTTCCCTCCTGCTATTACAAAGGACCACTGAGTTCCTTAGCTGTAGCTGAAGAGTGCCATAAATCATTCCACAAACATTAAGAAACAAGATTCAGGCCTCACTGCATGGCAGGCAGATCCTGTGGTATAATTTAAAAGGTCTCTTGGATGTTTTGCAGATTTTTAATCTTCACAGTGCAAGGGAGAACGCTGGGATCAGGTCCCAGGCTATGGATCTGTGAAATTCAAACTGGTGTTCACAGTTCCCAGCTCACAAAGGGCACTCACCCAAAGACTGTAAGTAAGGAGGCTGAACTCTGGTGAAAAGTCCTCATCCTTAGCTTCCACTTTTACAACCGTGGAATTCATTTCAGCTACCTAGGAGGAAATAAAGATCATCAAATGCTCAATCACAAGCCCCTTTTTCCACATCCTTCCTAACTTGGGCCAGGAAAGTTGTGTCACCTGCTTAGCAAATCACTGCCCATTGCCATTTTTGGCTGGGAATGTTTCTCCATCACCCCACTGCCCCAGCTGTAGGTGCAGCCCAGCCTTTCTTTTCCACACCCACGGGGAGCAGCAGGTAAGTCCCATAAGGGTGCACGTAATGAATCTCAGCGTGGTCACATTAGAACCTCCCCCGAAAGAGTGATTTAAAAATATCCCAGGAAAAAAAGTACCAGCATTTGCCACAACCCACCTCTGATACTGAAGCACTATAAATAGCTTGTTGAAATTCTGGAGCATTGTCATTTACATCTATCAATTCCACGTTCCGTCCATTCTCTATCTCATCAATCTTTGTCGTGGAAGAAATGACAACAGTGAGGTGGCAGCATTCTGCTAACATTTAATTTCATATAAAATGAGGTCCTCAAAGAGACACCCTTTCATTAAACTACCATTTAGAGTTAGGGAATAGAGGGAATTAGACTACCATTCTTAAAATTAACTTCTTAAAATTTACCTTAGTTTTCTGTGAACAAAAACACTCCTTCCAATCAGCAGATTTCAACATATTATCTTCTACGAGGTACTCTGAACTCCCTGCATCGTAGCTTTAAACTAAATAGTATTGCAGAAAATAAACATTTGCATTAAAGCATGGTTTGTACTTACTGCTCCAATCCTTTGGCAGACAACAGCATACCAGATCATTTTACCCTAAAATTGAACAAACAAGCCAATAAATAATATAATAAATGAACTAATAATATGATTAAAGATAACTTTTGCCAAAATTATAAAAAATTCCTTCTAGTACTTGAATCCTCAGGTGTGGTGTACCAAAACACTGCTGAAAATTAACACTCTGTAATTACTTTGCTCTGTATTATAAAGTTGATTTGACTGCCATTCATTTACTACTGATACCCACCTACCCAGGTCCCACCACCCCCTTGTACCTGACTGCTCTCCTCAACAAAAAATTGGCAGAGAATAGAGGAGAACATTTGCAAGATGCATAAAAAGTGTTCTAATCCACTTGGGAAATATCCAAATGCAAACATGAAAAAAATCGTAAGTACCTTTTCATCCATTAAAAACACTGATGGTAACAGTGTTTTTTACAACATGCCTGGTCCAGGCCTGTCAAGTGCAGCTCTGAGATGGCAGTGTCCAGAACACAAATCCAGGGCTACTCTGAAACAGCACTTGTATAATAAATTGTCTCTATTTACTCTGCTGTACTACACCATTTTCATATTGGCCATTTTCCTGGCAACTTCAGCCAGGAAAAACACTGATGTTGCTTTCTAAATTCCTGGTAGCCCTCCGTAGCAAGAACTTCCTAGGAAGAAGGATCAAGCAACAGAGGCCCATAAATCCATTAGTGTGTGAAGTTAAGTGCTTGTGATGAAGGATTACCTGCTACCAAGTTCTATCTGCTCAATCTCACTTTGATGAAATAATTCATGTTCCTGAGAGGTGAGTTGTAAGGCAAGTGGTACCTGTTATAATTCATATTTACAGCTCTCAGTACAATACATGGCTAGGAAAGAACCCGTCTGGCTGTCAGATGACAGGAAAGTGTAGTTATAGGAAACTGAAGACATTTAACAGATATTAGTGAGAGGTAGATACTGAATTCTATTCAGACAAATCACTTTTTTAAAGTACCAACCTGCATCGTGAACGAACGATTAAAATGCATTATCTTAGTGCTATTTTTTTTTCACTTGTCAAGAAAACCTTTATCTCTAGGCTTTATATGCAGTAAAAATAATACCTCGAGAGCCTCAACATCCAGTGCCAGAGTAGTCCTCACAGTTGCATTTCTAGATCCAGATTCATATACCAGATCTACATAATTCAAGTGTTCAGGGAACACAAACTCTCGTAATTTCAGGTTCACATTGGGTGGGATATCTGTAATCCATTCTATATCACCTGTAAGAGAAAATGGAACAAAATTAGATTGCTTTATGGAAAAGAAATCCATAGGTTCATTTCATATGTACTGACAGCTTGATTACAGGTGACCTTTGGTTACATTTGAAATTATTTTGCCATTTTCAGCTGAACTGCACAAGTGTATTGATGCATTAAAACCAAACAAACCAAATTTTTCCAATATATTCACATAATATATCCAGAATTATAAAGCTTGCCATAATTTACATCTAAATTGTCACTATTTTTTTGAAAATAGCTTTTTGCTGCAGGGTTTTTTTCCCACATTTACTGTGAAAATGTAGTCAAAATCTGCTAATGTAATCAAAATCATCGAGAGGCTTCATGAGATGAGTTTCAGTATTTTCCAAACACAAGGGCCTTTCATATATTTTAGCTGAAACTATCAGGCAGTAGAATCCAGTATGAATCTGAATTCAAGTGGAAAGTGTGTGGCCTTTCCCTTAATGTGTTCCTGTTTGTACAGGACACAAACACAAAACACTGCAACCTTCAAATCAATTCCTTTGTGGTTTTCTACAACCATGCATTTGGGAACTGTTCTCCTGAAAATATGACAACTTGTTATTTGTATGATCAGGCTTCCTGTTAGACTGACTGTGTACCACTTGCTTGGTTAAACACTAAATCTGTTTGAAATTGCATTGGAAATGTATCCTTTTAAACCACCCAGCATGGTGTTACTGGCAATTTTATTAAATAAAGTTCCCTTACTCACTCATCAAGACTTTTTTTTTATGTAATTATATTTATCTTCTCATGGAACACATTATCTGAATTGCAAACCCGTAATCCCCTCTCCTTTCCAAAGTCTTTCCTGAACAGCCCAAATATTTTCTATGATCTTCAGGAAATTGCAAGCTGTGTTTCTTCCTTATGCACTGGTTTCCTACTCCACCACTACTATTTTAGATTAGTACATGCTTTCTGTAACAGTCCCATCTCTAATCTCCACGCATGGCCTTGTGCTCCTGGTCTCCAAGTGTTTCAGGAACATAACCTTATCTTCTTCCAGCAGCAGGGAGTGTCTGGAATGCTGTCAGCTCCCAGCCCAGAGACACTGGACTTGATTTATGTGAGGAGAAAGTCCAGTGAGCTGACAGAACCACAGGGCTGTGTCACAGGGGCACAGCATTGTGTGGTATCACCCTGCTGTGTGCAGTGCTGAAAACCTTCCAGGAAAACCAAATCCAGCTTTGCCTGCTGCCATAGGCTATCCAGTCCTCCATGCAGAGCTGGATACATCCAGACCAGAAGTATCAACAGCTGCCTGGCAAACAGCTTTCCCTCCAGAGGAGAAAGCCCAATAAAAAAAAGTTATGAGGAAAAATTAAAGCTGGTAGTCCCTCTTGCTTACTCATCAAATACGTGAGCAGGTTCATTCACACATATATTGCACACAGAAGGCCAGAGTTCTTGCTGGCTGATTAAAAATCAAATGGAATTAGAGTGAAAGGGAGATATTTTCCTTTCTAACTCCATGCAAGAGTCAGACACAGCAGCTATGCTTCTACAACTACAAAAGAAACATTTCAACAGTGACTGTAAAAAAAAAAAAACCCAACCGAACAAAAGAAACCACCACTGCTCTGGACTGTGTTTGTTTTCTGTGTGTTGCTGAAAGCCAGAAGCAGTGAAGATGGCCTGTGGACAGTCAGCATGAGATGCCAAGGATTATGACATATCCCAAAGGGAAGGCTTTGGCTATAACTTAATGCTTTGCCTTGTAAAACTGCTGGATATCCATTAGGGACATCAAACACTGGCTGGATAAGATGAACTGAGAATATTTTCTGTACTCGTTTCCTTTCCCATTGCCTGAAGTGTCTATTCAGACAATGGGATCCTTGGATCAGGGAATTTGGGGTTTATATTTATTTATTCCACTATGCAGTATATCATNACGAACGATTAAAATGCATTATCTTAGTGCTATTTTTTTTTCACTTGTCAAGAAAACCTTTATCTCTAGGCTTTATATGCAGTAAAAATAATACCTCGAGAGCCTCAACATCCAGTGCCAGAGTAGTCCTCACAGTTGCATTTCTAGATCCAGATTCATATACCAGATCTACATAATTCAAGTGTTCAGGGAACACAAACTCTCGTAATTTCAGGTTCACATTGGGTGGGATATCTGTAATCCATTCTATATCACCTGTAAGAGAAAATGGAACAAAATTAGATTGCTTTATGGAAAAGAAATCCATAGGTTCATTTCATATGTACTGACAGCTTGATTACAGGTGACCTTTGGTTACATTTGAAATTATTTTGCCATTTTCAGCTGAACTGCACAAGTGTATTGATGCATTAAAACCAAACAAACCAAATTTTTCCAATATATTCACATAATATATCCAGAATTATAAAGCTTGCCATAATTTACATCTAAATTGTCACTATTTTTTTGAAAATAGCTTTTTGCTGCAGGGTTTTTTTCCCACATTTACTGTGAAAATGTAGTCAAAATCTGCTAATGTAATCAAAATCATCGAGAGGCTTCATGAGATGAGTTTCAGTATTTTCCAAACACAAGGGCCTTTCATATATTTTAGCTGAAACTATCAGGCAGTAGAATCCAGTATGAATCTGAATTCAAGTGGAAAGTGTGTGGCCTTTCCCTTAATGTGTTCCTGTTTGTACAGGACACAAACACAAAACACTGCAACCTTCAAATCAATTCCTTTGTGGTTTTCTACAACCATGCATTTGGGAACTGTTCTCCTGAAAATATGACAACTTGTTATTTGTATGATCAGGCTTCCTGTTAGACTGACTGTGTACCACTTGCTTGGTTAAACACTAAATCTGTTTGAAATTGCATTGGAAATGTATCCTTTTAAACCACCCAGCATGGTGTTACTGGCAATTTTATTAAATAAAGTTCCCTTACTCACTCATCAAGACGTTTTTTTTTTATGTAATTATATTTATCTTCTCATGGAACACATTATCTGAATTGCAAACCCGTAATCCCCTCTCCTTTCCAAAGTCTTTCCTGAACAGCCCAAATATTTTCTATGATCTTCAGGAAATTGCAAGCTGTGTTTCTTCCTTATGCACTGGTTT
>WEKY01035142.1:0-28472 GCA_013390045.1 Picathartes gymnocephalus
TTTTTTTTTTTTTTCCCCCATTACGTCAGTTGGTCTAATAAAACCCTTGCCTTACTTAGCAACCATGCTTCACTTCACAGGCTTTTTAAAATGACTCTCTCTCCAGTGAATAGAACATCATGTTCTGATAATTCATGCATATCTCCTTTTATTAGAATTGCCTAAAACTTTCCAGATAAAGGTACATTCATATGCATCACTCTTCCATAAATACAAGAGAGGAGCTGACAATTGTTGTAATGACACACTGAGCCCCATCCCACAAGTTCCTCCTCATGTGATACTGCCATGTTTCCAGGAATAGCTGTATTGACTTCTAGGATATAGTTAATGGAACAAATGGCACTCACAGAACACAACAAGCCAGCAGCAGAGTCATATGTTTATGAAAATTTATTCAAAGTACGCCATTCCTCCTTGATGCCCTTGGGATAATTTAAAGGCAGATATCAAAACTGCTGAAACATTGTAATTAAATTGCAGCAATTGCATAACATGTAATCCTGTGCTGGCAAAGCTGGGAATCAAACGTGCCCTCTCCAACAATTCAGCATCTTCACAGCTTCCCACACATGCGGTCAACACAGCAGATTTTTAAGCCATCTGACTCATTTGATACCTTACCTCTAAACTTTAGATGGAACAAGGCTACAGCTACTGAAGGTACAATTTAGCACTGTGGGACTCTGTCTATTAGAGGCCATCCAGGACTCAGCAGAAGCCTCATGCGGATGTAGCAGTGGATCAGAGAGCAGCTCCTATTTCACTCCCGTGCACTTTGCATTCAGAAGATATTTCTTAATGGGAGCTCAAGTGTTAAAACAAGCCAAACACTCAAATACATATTATGGGCCACGATTTGATTGATACACCAGTCCCTTAAAACCTTTCTGCACTGGTGCTCTGTGCTAGCCAAGGCTAACACCAGGGCTATTATTAGCTTGTCAGTCTGACTCAAGCAAGGCAGAAAGCTCTCTTAATATTTGCATTAGGAGACTGCCCTTTAAACAGCAACACCCTACACACTTCCAGCTCAAGACTTGAGATTCTAATGAACAGATAATTAGACCAACAAGGAGCAAGAGCAGCCAGGGCTAATCACATGGCTGTGGTGCCTGTGAACCACTGCACAACGGGAAAAGTTCAGAGAAAATTAAAAGCATCTCCAGGCAGGATGTAGTTTGTTCCTGTGTTTGGAATTTTAAAAAGAAAGGGAATAGATCTACCACAAAATCACAGAATGGTTTGAGTTGGAAAAGACCTTAAAGATCACCCAGTTCCAAACCCCTGCCATGGGCAGGGACACCTTCACTATCCCAGGTTGCTCCAAGCCCCAATGTCCAACCCAGCCTTGGACACTTCTATTTATAGAGGTCCATAGTATCTCTGTGACAAGAATATCTTCTTTTTCTGCCCAACACCTGTCTGTTGGAATGCCAAAGTCGCTCTCTCATTCTACCCATCCACTTTCTCCCAGCTCAATACAAGAAGCTAAAAGGAGGTAGATTTAACAGTTGCAAGAGAGCAAACACATCAAGATATCCCTAAAGATTTCTTTCAGCAGCACAAACTTTAAATCAAAACATTAACGAACACGAATTTGGCTGTCTGATTTTAGGTCTTTCCACAGAGACTCCGTGAATGACACCACCTTCTACGCTAAGTCAGATAGCTGCTAACATCTCCCTAAAAATGAGATGTTGCAGCCTGCATTGCCTCAGCTGACGAATCTGCAGCCTGAACACTATTGATCTTCCCATAAAACAGTCAATAGATGAAACCTGTCATAAGGAGCGACTTGCTGGAATTCTGTATTTTCAAAACACTAATTGGTTGCTGCTCCTTCCCCTTATGCTGTTATTAAAAGTTTAGAAAACCACAGTCTGCTTATTCAGTTTTAGTTTGAAAAGATCAAATAAGAATTTTCCTTGAAGGAACCAAGATTACAGTCAGGGCTAAATTCTCCACTGCTGTGATGATAACTGTTTTTGCACTAGAGATACACTGATGTTGATCTGAAAATAGCTGTACATTGCTACAAAGGATTTGGTTAGAAACTTTTCAGGTTAACTCTCTGAATCCCCCCACAGCTCCAACATCCCGGCAAAACATCACCACTATCTTATAAAAAAGACCTCTAGAAAGGCAAGGTGGCACCCTGCAGAAACATGTAGCACTGTAGAGGAGAAACAGCCAGCAAGATGATGTTGTATGCAAAGAAGAGGTTGATTAAAAGTTTTTAATCTATATAATCTCAATTGGAAAGGAGAAAAAAGCAAATTTTATTTGAACACTGGAAAAAAAAAAGTCAAATCAGGAAATAGTCCACAGAAGCAAAAGGGCCAAAGAACAAGTTACATATAATTACTTATATATATAAATTTTATCCCTAGATACATATTGCTTAATAATTCACAAAGGCCAGAATGACAGAAAAGGCTTTTATTTTTCAAACTGCCAAGCTCCCCTTTCTACCCTTAATCTATTTTAAGGCTCATTTTCCTGATAAAATTAATCAGCACTACCAGAGACAATTAGGACATCCTGCTCCCTTGACCACTAATCAATCTCTGCTCTCTCCTGATCCTGTATCAATATTTGTGATGTTTATAGCCCCTCTGGGACATGGATTGTAAGCAGCAAGCTCATTTAGATTAGGGCTCATTATCACAGCTGCTCTCTGGCTCTGTGGATGAAGGTCCAGCACGCAGGACTCTGCTCATCCCACAGGTTACTGATGCACGGCTGTGTCCTACTCACATCCTCCCTCTGATTAGATGGAGCAGCTAAATAACATCAGAGTTCCTTCAGCCTTTGTGCCCTGCATCCAGATGAAGAGCAGATCAATAGGAGATGATTAATTACACACTCGGCTATTATAACAACAATAAGATTTTCAGTTCTTGCCACTATCAAAGTGCAGTGCCTGTCATTTACCTTCTACTTAACCATCCTCCTCCCTCCCCCAGGACAGGATCATCTATTTTGGTTGGCAAGAAAAGCAAAAGATAAACGTACACATCCAGATCATTTAACCAAACCACCTTTTTTTTTTGCATTTTAAAATCAGGGAGTGATTTCTTTTTTTTTTAAGTGTCAAACAGCCTCAGTCCCCAGCAACATCCAATTTTACAGTTTTGTCTACCACACCCAGGAGAGCTCCAGCACCACTGCCAGTGACCAGGCCTGCAAAGCCCCAGGCAGCACAAACACTCAGCTTTACAAACTTAAGGAGCACAGACACTCAGCTTTACAAACAACTTAAGGACCTGTGTCCCAAGGATCTCACTCTTAACTTAATTAGAAAAACATATGGGATTTCACATAAAGCAGGCTAAGAAATAGCTGGCGTGCCAAATCCAGACTAAACTGGGGATGTAAAAGTGTGAAACCAGAGAGGAAAGCCCTGAGTAGCAGCAGCCACCCCTGGGTGTGATTTCACATTAACTGCACCCACTGCAGGAGTGTGTCACACAGGTCACCCCAGGAAACCTGCCAGCTGCACACACCTGAGCTGCTCTTGGCAGGAAGGCACAAAGGGACCTGACGGTAAAATATTAACATAAAAATCATTCCAAGTGTCACACCACTTCATCACAAGGAGAGGAAGCTCACTGGTTTACAGCAAGTGCCACAGTGTTTGACAATTAAACGAGTTAGAAGGCAGTGAAATCCTCATTTCTATTTTGGCAGCCATATCTAGGAATTGTTCACTGCTTTTTTGGTGGCTGCCAGATTTTAACAGTTTCAAAGCAAAACTTTTCTTTTTTTTAAGCTTGCTTTTAAAGTAACATGCAATCTATAACTTCCAGTCAAACTGAAAGAAACATGATTACATCTAACGTATGCAATATATGTAAAAAAAATCCCTACAGGCCAATGTTTTAGGCGTTAAAATCTCCTAAGTCTTTTACTCCTCTGTCTTAGTTTAGGGCAAATCTGGGAGGAAACCTCCTCAGGGGGGTTCCCCCAGAAAAGCAGATCCAAGCCACCCCTCCCCCCAGCTGGTTCGGGAAACAGAGTTCCTTGGANACAATCCGTAGCTTGATACCAACGTCCATTTTTTGAGGGGTTTTGTTTGGTTTGGGGTTTTTGTTTGTTTGCTTTAACATTAACAAAACTTGGTTAAGCTAAATATTTTATGACTTTTAGCCACAGAAAAACTAACATGCATGTGTTCGTGGATTAGTGTTCAGCAGTTAAGGAAGGGAAAAAAAATCTCAATTTATATCTCTTGGATTAGAAACATACTGAGGTTCTAAATAACCCACAGTTCCTGGTGTTACTCTACAGAGAGATGGACAGGCTCTGACTCACAATTATAAGACATAAGCAATATAATCATGACAGAAGTTTATACAACTGTATTTTTCATCATTGATGATGCACTGGGCTGGGCAGGGAGAGCACCAGCAATTACAAACAGAAGGGCAACCACTGAAGAGTCTCCTGAGGGTTGAGGTGTATAAAAACTCATTTTCCATACAGGAATATTCCAAGCTGAAAAGAACAGGCCCAAAATACCCAAGTGTTTCATCATTTGAGGGGATTTGTTCATTAAAAAACAGTACAGAGCATCTTATAAAGCCGCTTCTCAGGCAATATCCTGAGATATTATGACAAATTTTAAATATTGAATTAAGTTGTGTACATAAAAACATGGTCTGGGCATGGAATTATCTTCTAAACTAGATTTTGTGCCAAGTTCTGTTCCGACTTAAAAAGAGAAGACGGCAAGGTGTTTCTCCTACAGAACACAAAAAGAAGTGTCAGCACTGTGACTTAAATAACATTCCCCCTTCCACACACAGATATTCATCCACAGGTCAAAGGCACTGAAATGGAGCTCAGTGTAAACACTGAAGCCCACATCATGTCACACCAAAGGCAGAAATATCAAGTTCCCCTCTGGGACAATTAATGATTAGTTTTAAACCAAGGCTAGCCTGGAATCCAAAGCACAACCTACATATGTTCAGTACATAATTTTAAAATGCTTTGATTTCGCAGTAATGAAAGGAAGTTTCTTTCTCCTCAGAAATAAATAAAAAGCAATAGATTTGAGAGGGAACATAAGCAATAACAGGCTTGAATTTCAGAGGAAAGAAATCTATTAACTGTGTTCAAAGAGAGAAGGTATTTAATTGGTGAATAACACAAGTGTGCAATATGGGCTGTTAACCCTCTGGGAGCCAAAGCATTGCTTCCATCAAAGTTCTGCTGAAAAGTCACCTCAAGACCAGGTCTGCCAGCACAGATAATCTCATCCCTCCTCACCAGGGGGTTTCTTCAAATTTATTAAACATATTCCACAACCCGTCATACCTAGATCACGGCACGCCTAGAACTAGGAAAAACAGGCGGTGCTGGATATAAACAACACAGAAGAAAAGTCGAAGCAAAAACCAGGCAATTTTCCCAAAAAAATACTGCAAACACGCCTTTCAAGCACATTAAACTACTGCACAAACAACTAAACTATAGCAACATGCCATAACAATTACACCTGAAGAAACCTGACAAGTTTTCCCCTTTTAGAGTGTATTTTTGGACATTAATGTGAGCAGTCAAATCCCACTAAAAGTGAAGGGGAACGGGATCTTTCTTACCTTAAATGTGCAGATTTAAGAATCATACAGTACGTGTAAGCTGCTGTGATTGTGAGCAGCAAATTTCTAAACCTCTTGTGAGATTTAGAACCATTTTATGACATCTCTGATACAAACCGAAGAATTTCTAAAACTGGAAAATATTTACAGTTCAAGTTCATCTTTGATAAATATAACAACTTCAGGCTATCACATTTTATGATCCTGTCTTACAGCTATTTCAGAGTTTAAGAGAAAGTCTTGATCCCATTTTTCTCCTGAAGAGCAGGAAAACGTCATAAATCAGGAAAAGCACAGTACCACCATGACACTCATTCATTATCTTTAAGTCTTCTGACAGTGAATCTAGGGGGGAAGAAAAAGAGGAAAAGAGCGCTTTGCCATCTGCTAAAAGACTAAATTCAAAATTAATACTCCTCTAGGAGCTGTGAAACAGAAGCTTTAAGTGCAAAGTCTTGAAAAAGGGGGTTCTGTGCTGCAATGCTGTCCAGCATGAGCTCTGTCTGGTGGCAGCATCCTGTAGTGCACAGGCTAAAAAGCCCATTTTTGTTTAGTGTAATGTTCACATTGACAAAGACGAGGAACATCTCAGTCTTCAACTGCAAATTAAAGGATTGGGGGGCAGGGATGGGGAAATGAGGGGATGAAACCACCATAAAATTTTATGCTAAAGCACTTAAACCATGCTTACTAAAATCACACTATCCAAGCCTCAAAGGCTGGAGTAGCTGCTGTTCAGGAGTAGTGAGGGTTTACTGTAACCCCATGGATTCTGAGCAGACAGGAATGGGAAGAAGGGCTTGAGGTTCCAGCTGAAAACACCTTGTTAGGTAAAATTCAGTAGCCTAAATCAAAATTTGGCAATGACTCTCAGTTGCCAGCATCACTTCAACCAAGGTTTAAAGAGAAGGACTTAATCTCACTTGATGTACAAATTTAATGCAAAAATAAACTACAGTATGAACTTAAATACACCACCAGGTGTGTTTAAACCAGGTCCTTATTCTCACCAGAAAAACCTGCAAAGTTTTTTAACTACAAAACCTCCAAGTGTAAGATAACCAATCCAAAGAAATGAAAGGAGATTCCACTGCTTTATGCAGGTCAGCTCAAAAAAGTAAACATACTTTAAGCCCTGATTTAATTCTAGGAATACAAGCTTTCCTCACACCTGCAAATCGACATCACTGGAGGTGAAAATAAAGTATATTGCCTAAACAGCCGATGCATTGAGACAATTTCTCACCAAGAAATGATTACACAACCTACTTTTCACATCATTTGGTCAGTGTTATAACAAAATTCCAGGCTCCAAGTTTAAGCTGTATCTCCACATAATTTTTAGAAGCATTTCTCATGTTGTTTTCTGCATTGCATTCCAACATGTTCAAATTGACATGCAATTTGTTCTGCTGTAACAATCACAACCCAGAGGCATCTCCTCATATGGAAACACTTTGCACAACAGCAGATAATTCTTGACATACATTACATTAAAAAAAAAAAAAAAAAAGTGGACTTTGCCTTTTTTAATTATACCTTAAAATAAATTTTTACTTATGTCACTTGGAAATAGTGTCCACAGCCACATCTGTTTGCAGTGGTGCAAAAACAGCCCTGGGTCATTGCACCCAACAGCTGGTACAGCTGAAGGGCCAAGTTTACTCGAGGCTTGCAAATGCAGGTAACATGTGGATGCTAGACTTTACTTTTGGGAACGTGATTTATCAGGAGGAGCACAAGACAGCCGATAGCGCCCCAAAGAATTGAAGAAGCTGGAAAACAGTTACTCAGCCAGGAATCCAGCTCTGTATCCAGGTGTTCCTTGGAATGCACCCAGACTGCTTATGGATAGAATGAAAATATGCAGATACAACATGTGAGCAGTAAAGAAAAACCCTCAGCAAAAACAGTTTTATTGCAAGATTGTGACTGGGTCTTCTAAAAGCAAATCAGCCCCCTCAGATGTCATCCTGGACCTGCAAAACCACAGTGACTCAAAGGGCTTAATGCTGACAGGAACAGAACTTATCTCCTGACTTTTTCAAAGAAGTCTTCACTCATCCCACCTGGGAGCAGAAGGATCCATTCCTGAGCCCTGTCCCAGACCTAACTCTGATATTTATTGCACAAAGGGGGTTCCCAGTACATCCCTCATAACCACTCCTGCCTCCTGCTGTCCTCCATCCCTAAGCAAGGGCAGACATCTGCACTGCTCAAACTCCCAGGGGAATGTTTCCCTAGGAGAGGGCCTACGACTTCTGACAGCAACTCAAGTCCTCTTCTCCTAGTTCCCATTTCTGCACTGTCCCACAGCTACCCCCTGATTTCTGTGAAGGCCAATGCTGAACTTGAACCCAGTGCTAGATAACCCCACACCACACTTACGCTGTCTTACACAGCCCAGCTGTGGACTAGAAATCTCACTACAAAGTGTTAAAAATGTGCTTTTTATCATGAGACATGGTTAATTCCCCATTTAAAGGCCCAAATAGGCTGTACAGTGAAAATGGCATAGCTGTTCTCTGGTCATGCCAGAGTTCTCTGAAGTTCTGTTAGAGGATCATCAAGGGCTAATTGTACGGAAAAGCAGTTGATAGAAATATCTCATCATTCTGTAATCTGTTCTACATTAAATCTCCTCAGGGGGCTTGGAAGCAGAACACCAACATCCACACAGATCCCTTGCATTTCTAGCTAGGAGCAAATGCTCAAGTTAGCAACAGAACAAAAACAATTATGAAGAATATCCTGTATAGACTCAGTCACATAAGATCTCAATCAAAACAACAGCAAAGAACACACTCAGCATGGTACATTCTAAGGGATGCATTTGCTGCTCTTGAATTCACTGACTGCAGGTCACCAATGTCAAAAGAACAAACCAGATTTATTAGAAAAAGATGATTCATGAAAAGAATCCTCCTGGACAGTTTCTCACTGAAAGCTTGCAGACTCACTCCTGAACAGTGGTGATAATCTTGCATTTCTGCTCGCACCAAAGGTAAAGTCGCTAAACAGCACGAAAGTTTGGAGTAATGCTTATAGTTGCCCCAGCTCAGGAAAAGCAGTAAGAATGACAGTAATTTCAGGGATATGACTCTTGGGAAAAGCACTCAAGGCTCTCCCACAGGTCTGGGGGTTTGGGTGGGTGTTTGCTGCTGGCTGACAGTGCAAACTGCCCTCGCTGTGTTTGCTGCTGGCTGCTGCTCCCAGTGACTCCAGCCCAGCAGCAACATCCTCACACAGCATCATTTCCAGAAGGGAATGTTTCCTCTCCTCTTTCAGTGAGTTGATCTTTAAAAAGGTAAAAGCAAACAAAAACTGTTTGGAGGCAATCCACAGTTAACAGCACCTCCAGCTTCAAAAGTGCAGAATCACAATTCTTACTGATGTCAAATGCAAACAGATTAATGTAGGCCAATGCTATTCCTCCTCCTGATAGAGTAATTGCTCAGAAAAAGAGTACGAAGTGTGCCTGAAAGAAACGTAGAGCACTTTTAACAAAGGAAAATGTTTTACCACAGAATGACCTTAACTTCTCTAAGCACTGCGATGGATACTTCGTGCTCCAGCAATTTGGAGTAATATAAACCACCCTGAAAGCACTTCTGGTAAATACCGTGTAAATATGTACGGCATAGAAAGCCAGTGAGCAATAGGCTTGGAAATCTCGATTTCCAGACAATAAATAACTGAAAGCAAACACAAGACATTAATTATGAAAGAGCAGAATGAAGCTGATGAAGATAAAACCCAGGAAGATAAGAGAGGTTAGAAATTAGAGTATACACAGACATCCGAAAAGGCTACTGTCAGGTTGCTTTCAGACGGGGAGCAGGGGGACACAACATTCCTTAAAAACGCAAGACCAGAAAGGTATACAAGGCAGGCAACACTTCCCAGCAACATTCAATTTCAACACGCAAAAACTTTAACCACAGATTTCGTGCACGCGGCCAGCCACTCTCTTTTAGAATCCGACCAGAAGACCACCTCCGGGCACCAACATTCCACCGCATTTACAACAAAAGGCATTCGTTGCTCGTGCCGTGCAGAAGCCCCCGGGAAATCTCGCCCCGGCCCCGCAGCAGCCGCACACGTGCGGCCCCGAGCTCTTTGTGCGCGCTGCCGGCCGCGGGGGGATGGATGGATGCTCCCGGGTCCTCACCTCTCCTGCTCCCTATCCTTCCCAGCTGCGCTCCCAGCCCTCACCCCGAGCTTTGCTGCTCGCCCCAGGGCGAGCTCAGCTCCCCAGGGTCCGCTGCCTGAAGGCGAAGGCAGGAGCAGCCCCGGCGCTGCCGGCGCGCTCCCGGAGGTGCCTTCATCTCCCACAGCAAAGCCCAGCCCTCCTCCCTCCTCCCCAGGAGCCCCATCCAGAGCAACCCAGCGGCTCGGGGACCTGCGCTGGGGGATGCGCGGAGTTACAGCGCATCCACCCAAACTTTCCCTGCCGCCCCGGGCACCCGAGGGGCGCAGGACGCTCCTGCGGGACCAAAGGCGGAGTGTCCCGGCCATGCTGTCCCCCCGAGCCCCACTCACATGCCCCGCTGCAGCCGCGGCTCGGCAGCCAGAGCGCAGCCCAGCAGCGCGGCCAGCAGCACCGGCCCGGCTCCCATGGCGCTGCCGGGGCACGGAGGATGCGGCGCCAGCTGAAGCAGCAGCAGCACCATTCACAACAGCAGCAGTAGCACCAGCCCCAAAATCATTTAAAGCGGCGGCACAGCCGCGCCACGGGCGGGGCGGGGGTGGGGCCGGGCTGGGGCTGCGGCTGTCCCGCCCGCCNGGCGGGGCGGGGATGGGGCCGGGCTGGGGCCGCCCCGCCCGCAGCGGGAGGGGAGGGGGGAGCGCCGTGCCGTGTCGTGCCGTGTCGTGCCGTGTCGTGCCGTGTCCCCGGAGCTCCTCTCGTTGTGCTCCCGTCCGCGGGAGGGGAACAGGGAGCGCTGGGCTGTGCCGTGTGCCCGGAGGGGAACAGGGAGCGCTGGGCTGTGCCATGTCCCCGGAGAAGAACGGGAAGCGCTGGGCTGTGCCGTGTCCCGGGAGGGGAGTGGGGAGCGCTGGGCTGTGCCGCGTCCCCGGAGCTGCCCTCGCTGTGCTCCCGCCCGCAAAGGCAGCTTCTCCCGCTCCGCATCCCCGCTGCGAGCAACTGGCAGGAGGAGATGAGCGGAGGAGAGAGCAGGGGGTTGTTGCCAGTGTCCGTACGCAGAGATGTGCAGCCTCCAGCCGCTGCTGCCCGCCGGGATGCCGAGCGCGTTCTGCTGCGCTGACAGAGACCTATCTCGATTTGTCTCTTTTTCCTCTCTGTTCCGTACAGGATGCCCACTGCAATCATATCTGAGCACTTCCGAGAGGCAACCGTGAAAATAAACGCGTTTAACATCTTGAGGGAAGGTTAACGCCGCTACTGCTGAGAGTTAGTGACAGCAAGAACACAAAACTGGGAACTGAAGTGGTTTTTAAATCGCAGAGCTGCCTGTCGTCCTCTACACCATCCATCCTCTCATCTTTATGATCTCTCCAGACCTTTACTGCTGTCAAAACACAACTCTTTCCCCTTTACTGCTGAAAGAAGGGAGACCAACTGACCTGGAAAGGGAACTGTGCATAGTAGCAAATAAAAAAATGAGAAAAACACACCTTAAGCATTTTATGATCTAACGTAGGTCTGCGGGTCCATTACACAACGGTTTCCCTCTCTCCAGAGAGCTGTGACTAACCAGGCACCGGGCTGTGAACGAGCAGATGGGCCCTGAGCCAACCAGTGCTAAAAACTGTGATTTCTTTCCACTCCGATGGAATGGGCTTCGGCTCCGCTTGCTCTAAAGCATTCTCCTGCACAAATTTGTGACAGACACAACTGGATGGGTACACCAGCATCTTCAACCGTCAGGAGCCAGCCTCTGTTTTACAGAGCATTAATTTATCTCCCTGTCAGCCCTGTAACACAATACACCCACTTCTCATTTTACACACACTTTACAAGTGGTTTCCTGCATGGTTTTTATTTTCCAAGGCCTTTGCTGAAGTAGGTAAACATTTGCCATTCATAACAAGAAAACTGGTTTTATGTTGTTCATTGCTTTGAAGCTTTCATGGACATGATCCCTTTGAGATTTTATCAACTGATTTCTTTTTCATGGGGAAGAAAACACACAGCCCTTATCTGGCCATAGAGCAGAAAAATTGTACCCTGAAATTTCCAATGAATGGCTGAGCCTTTCTTGTGTCTGGAGTAGTTTTAACTCCACAGGACCTTGCATGGAGCTAATCTCATTACCTCCCACAGAGCACATAGTTTTCTAATCATTTTATTTCTTATACCCCAGAAAATCTTTCTTCATAAAATAATAGACGTTCATTATGTCAAGGCTGAGTGTTCATCATGTCCTGTGATGTCATCCCAACCTGGATTATTTTCAGGATCATCTCATGGCAAAATTGCAAAGGATTTTATTCCTCAGTTATTGGGATTTTTTCCAGGAGAGGTAAATTAGTCTTAAAAAAATACTTTAATTTTTTCCATCTTAAGGAACTTAAGCTACTCAACGTTGTTCTTCAAAGCCGTATATGATCATTACAAATTGTACACAACATTTATTATACTCAGTTGTTTAGAATAATGGACCAGCAACATGCAAATTGGGAGGTACTGAAATGCAGAGTGAAGGCCACTTAAGAGATGAGACCTTTGCCTGGGGGCCACACAGCAAAATGCAGCTGCAGCCAAACTCTGGAGCTGGAGCTGTGTAAAATCCCTGCTTTTTGGGCAGGAAGCTTTAGCTGCTGTGACCTTGGCATTGTCCTGAACTCCAAAGCCAACCCAGTCAGTGCAATGTGCCTTTCTTACAAATATTATCTCATGTTTTCTCCTTGGCTGTGTTTTAATTGAGAATATCCTGCAGAGGTGTTGATTTTAATGGTGCAATTCCCATGGGTAGAGTTGCAGCATTGGTGGAAGAAGTTTCAAAGCCTCCTGTGATAATTGATCTGCTGGGATCCCGAGGCAGTTAAACCTTCAGACCTGACACAGAGGTAGAAGCTGACTCATTTATTCCAGTTCTTGCACTGGGCTCTGGTAAGAAGGGCGCTGGGAACAGCATTAGTGACTTCTTTACACTCCACACCCTCACTATGACCAACCAGGCACGTTCCTGCTGTCCTGAAATTTATTTGCCATCAGTTGTGCATCTCTGACCTTGGCACCTACAAACAACACACTGGCCACTACCAAACCAGTCACTGGACATGTTGGCCAGAGTTCCCTTCCTGATGGGAAATGAAGTAAATTAAATTGCATCTTGCTCAGCTAAACCAGTTTTTGAACTGAGTAGGTAAAGTGCCAATTCCTCTTGGTGACTTTGTGCAGTTATAACGGGATGCAACTGCCTAGAGTACAAGTGGTTAGGGGGGAAAAAACAGCTTGTGCCCTCCATATAGTCCTGAAGGACTTTCTAAGGGATGGAAATTGCGTTATTATCCTCTCTTGTTGATCAGAAAATTGTTCTGTCAGATTCCAGTGCAACCCAAATTCAGCACATTATTTATAACACTGTCCAGATCATGAATTCTGTGAAAGATTTAGTATCTCTCACAATGTGCCATCCCATCCTCTCCATTTTAAAGCATATTTCCCCCCTCATTAGCATTTTAATTTTGATGTACAATTTCCTGCAAACAGGCTGTGACAGTTGTTGTGTATCCCCAAGCACGAACGAGTGTTGCCCAAAACTTTGAGTCAGCGTCACACCATCCTGTTCTATTTTCATTTTTCTGCCTAATTCTCAGTGTCTCCTTTGCCAGTCTTTTTAAATTGTAGCTGGTTACAGGATTTAACAGTCCCTTCTGATATAAAGAAATTTTCATACAGAGATTGTAATTAGGAAGGCTGAGCTCTGTTCTGTTATTAGCAGGAATTGTGATTTTTTGGAGTGGTGGGTTAATTGCTAATAACCATATGCAATGCTTCTGTCAAGATGTTTCCCATTACAGTAATTAACTTAGCAGCTGGGGTAACAGACATTTGCCATTTGTCTTCACAGTATCCCTGATTTAGGATTGTTCCAAAACCCTTTTTGGACTCTATTTGTTCAATTCCCAGGTGTAAGATGAAAAAGAGGGAAAGCTGAGAAGGGAAGATCTGGGAAGAACAAATGGCAGGGATAGTACCTGTTTCAGATGCAAAGAGTTTGCCAGTGTATCCTCAGGAATTCTGGATTTTTCTTCACTAATCTTAGCCTTGGACCATCATTTTCATTAGCACCGACTGAATGGAGAGCATGGCAGAGCAGTCTAAACCAGAGAATGTTTCCAGAAATGATTACTCTGATGCTCAAATTAATCTGATCCTTACTGAGGGTTTATTAAATGAAAAGTGCAGAATTTTTCATTGCTTATTTATATCCTTAAACCTCAAAATCCCTGTGGTAGGGGATTTTTTTCTTCATGTTTTGTAGTCAACTATATAGATACAAACAATTTTTGTAAATTACTTCCTTTCTGTGTTGTCTCACTAGAGCTCCTTCTTTCACAGAGCTGTGCCAGAATTACAGAAATATTATTAAATATATGGCCAACCTGAAAATTAAGAAGAAAAAGTTGTTCTCTGAAGCCAGATCACGTGACAGAGCAATAACAGTTTCGTTGACTTAATTCATCAACAGAATATATTGAAAGGATTCATTTTGTTTACGAGATAATTTTAAAGACTTTTAGGACCATGATGCCAGAATTATTCTTTATTTTTTTTTTTTTTAAGTTTGTTCTGGCCAGAGCAAATTCTGTACAGTGCTACATTAAAGAAGTTTTGTTAATACCCTTAAAGATGTAAAGCAGCATGCCAAGGGCACGGGAAGCTTTCTCTCTTGCAGGGAATTGGCTCTGCTCCACTGCAAGGAATGGGGGAATGCTAATTTACAGCAGCTGAGGATCTAGCCCGCCTTGTTAATCATAATTATGGACTTATTTTGGGAGGTGCATTTTCTAAAGCAGTTGGGGGAGACAAGAAAATTAAGTTAAAATTATTTTCTTCCACAGGAGGTAAAAGTAGTACATAAATAAATACTTGGTGTCGCAGTAGATCTTTAAAACCTTCAATGGTTTTCTGGCACTGCAGTGTCCTGTGATATTTCTTCCTCCAGAACATAATAGTAAGTTTCTGATAATAGTGCTCACAGACAGCTTTGATTATAACCACTTGTCAGGGAATGGATAACTAGGAAAATAACACCATATTCAACTGTAAAAAACGCTGCCTGGAGTACATTAACACAGTGATAATTTCTGCTAATAGCAGCCTCCGAACCCCATCCATTAGCTTTGAATTGAAATTCCTGCTTCATTTCCGTCTTTCTGGGCATCTCTGCCCTCTGACCCTCTCCCCCATCCCTTGGGAGCAGCAGCCATCCACAGAGACTCCCTGCCACCAAGAGTGAGGACAAACTCGCTGTGTTTGAGCAAACTGCTGGGGCCTGGGCACTGGGACACTGCTCGTGGCCCTTGCTTGGGCACTGCCAGCACAGGGGGTGCTGAGGGGCAGGGAATTTGCAGTTTGCATCATGCCAGCATCATCCTCCTTCCCCAGGCGCCTCCTCTCTGCCAATCCAAGGGTCACCAGCCAAACTCTCCCAGTGTAGCAGGAATTTGGGTTTCCATTCATGTTCCTTAAGAGGAGAGGGCAGGAGGGGTTGGAAGGGAGGGAAAATAAAAAAGGTCTGAACAATTCAACTTCAAAGCAGTAGAATCATAGAATCACAGAGTTGTTAAGGTTGGAAAAGACCTTTAAGATTGTTATAAATGAACTCCGTAAATTNGCTATTTCATTTATCACAATATCATCAAATGCAACCATCAAACATCACCCTAGTTAGCATTAAACCGTGTCCTCAAGTGCCACATCCTCACGCTTTTTGAACACTTCCAGGGACAATGAGCCCACAGCTGCCCTGGGAAGTTTTTTCCAATGCTTACAACCCTTTGCAAATGAAGAAATTTTCCCCAATATCAAATCTTAACCTCCCCTGGCAAAACTTAAGACCTTTTCCTCTTGTCCTGTCACTGGGACACGCCTGACCTCACTGCAACCTCCTTTCAGGTAGATTTAGAGGGCAATAAGGTGTCCCCTCACTGCACTCACTCTCTCCAAACAGCAAAAATGTTCAAAGTATTTCTTTTTGACAGAATTAGGAGAAGCCCATTGATATTCAAGTCAGGAGGATATTTCTGTAGGGACCTATTACATCTGATTTGGAAAATAAAATATTACCCACATCCACAATTACTTCTATAAAGACCACTGATCTCATTCCTGAGCTTTTCTCTTTAGCATTAGTTAACCAAAACTCTGGTAAGAACAGGCTCTTGACAATATAATCCTAAAATAAGTTTTATGTTGGCAGGCAACAGCAACTGGGAGTACTTTAATCTATTTCTGGATTTGGGATAACGACACTCCAGTGAGTGACTAATCTGGTGTGCTTGTGTACATTCAAATTAAAATCACACATTAGGGGGCAAGTCGCATCTTCTCTGACCTACACAGGTGAGAGCGAGATGTAACTCTAAATTTAATGCAGCTATTCCAGCCTCATCTCAACACAAAGGAAAGAATTAGGGTCTAGAAACTTCAGAGCAATCCATTATTTGGAAGAGCAGTGCATATATTACCAAATATTTTCTAGGAGGAGCTATTTTAGTTGGTTTTTAACAATTTTTTTTTTCATAGGGGTCTTCTTTTGGCCATGCTGATACCCACCTGAAAAACCCGCAAACAGCTGAACAAGCAACTCATTCAAAATTTTAGCAGAGTATCTTCGTGCTATATTCAGAGAAATCAAATTTGGGGTATTCGTGCCAGGAGTGTTTAAAGGCTCATCAAGTCAGACAGCCCTTGGAGACTTGGCCAGTCACAGGTAGGCAACACAATCTGATTACCAAATATTCCTGATCTATCCAGAGGACAGGAAATTCCTAAGAGTTATCCTCTAAGAAAACTGAAACAAATAAATAAAAACAAAAAAAAAATTAAAACGTGATGAAGGAGGTTTGGTGCCCCTGATGAATTTTTCAGTTGGTTCATAGCACAGCTCAGTGAGTGCCAGGGCAACACTAAAGGGATGAAGTCAATCACACAAACCAGGCAGTAACAATAATCCAGCAACCTCAGCCTGTAAAACTCCAGCCTCAACCAGCACTGATACTTCAATCATTCCAATTTATCCTCCGGGGTAGGCAGCCCCCTCAAAATTTGGGTTTTAGATGTTCAAGCTGGTAACTCTCATCTACATCACTGAAAATGCAGTAGCCAAATAAATCAAAGAAAAGAAGTGCTCAGAAGTGGGATTCTCCTCGGGGTTTCTCCATCCCTCTGGAATTGCCCATGGATCTCAGATGTGAGCCACCTCTGCTTCCCCCTTTGTCTAACACAGTGAAGAGCACATCGCTGGCACTTAAAATACTAACATTCAAAGGAATAAATGCTTTGTTTGTTTGCTCCCAATTAGGAGCTAATGAAATCCCAGGAATACACTTGTAGGTGATTTGTCACAGAGCTGAAACTCAATAGTGTGTTCCTGTGTGTGACTTCCCTCTCTGGCTGTTCTGCTGACACAACTAGACCACACTTCATTCTCTCAAAGACATTAGAGCATTACTTTACTGGTTTTTCCCCCAAATTACCTGCCTTGCTACTGTCACCATAGATCTTTTAAGTCCTTGACTGAGTAATCAGTCAGAGAGCTAATTAATGTAGTGGCTTGGAGGGAAGGATGAAATGAAAAAGGAGATGATTTTTTCCTTATTCTTGATGTTTTTATTGCCTTTGAAAGGTGCTTTATCCGTAGCATAAAGGAGCATTTGTCTGTGCTTTTCCCTCCTGACAGTTCACCCATTATAAATCTATTTCTCGACTATTAACAGAAACCAGGAGAATTTCATGGGAATGGTCATGCCGAAATCTAAGAAGAAAAAAAATATCTAGAATTTTGTATTTGTTTTTCCCCTATTGACAGTCATGGACTGCAGTGTGTATTTGGAATGAGTAGCAACTGCAAGACCTGACCCAGATTTTCAGGTGGTTTTAGAACTAAAACAGATGTTTTAAACTTAAGGTAATTCTGTTATATTTGATAGAAAAATAAGGGGATTTTTTTCTCTCCTTCCTTCTTGCTGCGTCTGCTCCCCATAGACAAGAATGATCTGTGTGATCTGCAACCCCCAAAATTTATCCAGATTCATTTTTAACCAAAATGGGTCAAGCTCAGGTGCTTGAACATATGGTTTAAACACCACCACTCAGGTTGACTTTAGTCTGGGACCAAGGAAGTGAGAAAAGGGAATCACAGAATAGCTTGGGTTGGAAGGGGCCTTAAAGGTCATCCAGTTCCACACCCCTCACTATCCCAGGCCACTCCAAACCCCATTCACCCTGGCCTTGAGCACTTCCAGGGGTGGGAAAACCACAACCCCATGCTAAAACATACATACTCATCAGGGTCCATGATTTAAAAGAAAAATAAATATTCAAATGTTAATGACCAAGTTCTCCTAAAAGAATAAATGAACTGTTTAAAAGTTAGCAGTACACAGATCCTGTTTTCCTCATCCCAGAAATCTCAGAAGCATAGAGAATTCTTGTCATTGTAATAACTCTGATACATGAAAAGGTATTTAATTTCCTTTATTCTCCAGGAATTCTACATGCCCTGAAACAGCTCTTTTAATCCACAGAGTTAACCCCACACTGCCATGCACACAGAGATGGATATTTACATATTCTACAGCAGGATTTAAACACTGCTGTCCACAGGGAGCTGATGAACTGAAAAAGGTTTAATAAGCTTTCTCTTAAAATTCTTCGGGGAGGCAGATATTAGCATCAGCAGTATTTGTTGCTAAATGCAAATAAAATCACGGTGCATGTGGGAATTGTGCTGCCCATGCTCCAGGAAACAGCGAGCACAGGGCTGCAGCAAGCAAGTGGCAATTAAATATTTCACACATGCCTGCCTGGCTCTTTATCTGCAGCACCATGGCCACATCCAGCAATAATTAATGGTGTTGGGATGGAATCCCCAACTCATAATTCTGTGATTAACTCGTGGAGGAACCCATTTCCTACAAAGACTTACATGGGAAGTGTCTGAGAAACCCACATTGCTATAAAGAATTACGGAAAAAGAAATACAGCAGTCCAAAAAGCAGACTGCCCTCCAAGAAAATCAGCATTGACTGGGCTGAGTACTGCAAACTGAGCATGTTTTATTAATTCAAGTATCAAGACAATAATAAATTAAGCACCTAGATATACAGAGGGAAAAGGCAATGTCAGCAGTTAAAGGCTTTTTACCCTTGACTTCCCAATTTGTGCAAAAATCAAAAATATTCCTGAAGTTTACTATAATTAAAGATTAATAGAAATGCCGTAAAGTTCTGAAAAGTTTACGAAGCTAAACCTTGCCAAACTAACTCAACATTTTTCTTCTACTATTGACTTTTTAGATGCAAACTCTGATCTATACAGACTTCAGCAAAGCATTGCTTAGATGTGGAATATTACTTGTTTAACCTCGAGCAGTTCTCTGTGCAGGAAAAGCTAAGGAGGCTGTGATGGTGAGTTGTGTCAAAAGGGGAATTATTCAGTTATGGGGAGCTCATTAATGAACTTCCAGTGATGAGTCTCCGGAAAAAAAATAGGAGTATCTTTGCCCATGGCACAAGAGATTGGCCCAGCCTCATGGAGTTTGCTGTGGAAAAGGCTGATGAGGATGAGAACCTCCTGCTGGAAAAACAAGATTACTTTGAGGCTGAAGTCTATGGACAGCATGGCTGGAATGTAAAGCCATGAAAAGCTGGATGACACTCTTGGGGACTAAGAATAATTGCTCCTACTGGGGAGGTCTTCTGAGCTACCTCATCCAATTTTGAGGAGCTGGAGAAGAGGATTCAACACAATGCAGACATGGAGCAGGACTATTAGGATGAACCAAAGAGCCAGGAAAAGAGAAGGAATTTGATCTGTTTAGATGAGCAAAACTAAGGCTGTTTAAACTAGCAGGATGAAGGTGAGGTAGGAAAGAGAGATTGGCCTCTTAAAGCACGTTATGGAAAGGGGGGTGGGCTGGGATAAATTTCAGGGACACCCAGGAATGCTGGCACAGTCAAAGACAAGGCTGGCATGAGAACAAGCCAGCCCACAGCAGCCACACAGATGTTGGAGCAGTGAGTGTCTGCGATCACCTAATGCAAGCAATAGCAGCAAATAAAGAACTAACTGCTTGGAGGAAATTTGTAAATTCATTAAAAGAATTCTAAAATATGTTTTTATGTGATAACAGAGAACTGGATTTGGTCACCAGGCTGTGCCTTTGCTCCTTGCTGGGTTTCAGCTCTTTAATTATGAATCCTATCACCATAACCATGGGTGCTGCAGCCTCGGGTACAAGAACAACACTGATTTTCTGGTAACTCCTGTCCTCAAAGCAGGGCTGTGCCTCAAGTAACTGTAGGAAACAGCTTTGGAGGTGGCCACTTTAACTAACTTTCAGTGAATACCAACAATTCAGCCAATTGACAGGCAGAACGGGAATAATCCTTTTGGTTTGTGTTTGGGTGCAAGAGAATCCTGCACCTTGCTTGGGGATGTTCAGCCTTGTGCTAATCTAAATAATCAAAAAATAGTCAACTAACCCTAACATTAGAGTATGCCATGATGTTTTCTCTTAGCAGAGAAACATATTTGTCTTTTAGACAACAGAAGAACACCCAGAGGCTGAATAAATGCAAAGACCAGCTGCTATTTGCCAAGGCAAATTTGCATGCACCCATATCATGATAGCACGGGTGACTACAGCAGTGGTGCCAAGGCAGTCCAAACCTGCTGGCTGAGCTTGTTTGCAATGTTCCTGACATTGGGAAATGATCAGTTTTTATAGTTTAATTAGAATTACAAAATAATATGTCCCAACTTTCTTTTCAATGCAGCAGAACCTCCTTGTGTAACAATATATTTACTGCTCACGGTTACCCCTGCAGGGCTGTCAGAGGCTTCTATCACATCTTTATCACATCAGCAAGTTGCCTTCTAAATTTTCTTTATCCCCAGCAATGATGCATGCAGGAAAAAAAAGGCTGTGGGTTGATCAGCAATTACAAAGTTGATTTTGTGGATCTAAGCAACTGCAGAACATTTTGTGCAACAGCATTTCCCCCACTTTGGTGCTGAACTCATGAGAGGAAAATTCGACAGAAACATTTAATTTCATGAAACTGGTATGGCAGACAACATTCACTTAACATCAATTAGTGTTGTAGCTGATAATTTGGGCCAGGGCAATATAAAATTGACAGGCAGAACTTGGTGTGGGCATGATATGGATAAAGGGGATGCCCTCTGGATAAAGGGGGATGCCTCTGCAGCTGAGGTGCCCCTCCCCTGTCACTTCACTCTGTGTGTGTTGAACTAAGCAGCAGCCCCACAGGACACTGCTCCTGTGATTAGGAATTGCATCAATGCTCTCAAACCCAGTCTGAAAAGCAGTTTCTCTTTGTGCACATTACCTTCAGCAAAAATGGGATTTTCTTCCCAAACTGCTGGGATTTATTTTGGCTGTTGCAAGGTGTTCTCTGTATTTTGCCTGTTTAAGTGTTGAGCACAGCAGTGATATCATTCAGATATACATTANCGTATTTTGGCTGTTGTAGCCAAAATCTGTAAACCCAAGGTGTTCTCTGTGTTTTATCTGTTTAAGTGTTGAGCACAGCGGTGATATCATTCAGATATACATTATTTACTGATAAACCATTCTGTCCTTCTTAAGGTTTGGTTTTACTTACTGAAAGGTCAGCAAATGCGGCATGGGAACCACAATTTGATAGCTTAGGAATTAAAAGTTTATGCGAATTGGGTTTGTTTTCTTGCTCCCAAAGCTCAAAGGTGATCTGAAAGGAGTCATGAGAAGAGTTGTAAAGTTGTAAAGAAAAGATAACTTCAGGCTATTTAGCCCCTAAAGTAGAGCTGCAGTACTTAAACTTGCAGCAGGGAAGAAATGGATCCNAGTCCCGCTCCGCCCCTGCCCTCCCCTTTTACCAGTCCCCAATTCTCGAGATATCCCTCCACCCCCCCCTTCGAGAGAAAACTCCCCGACAGAACAGTAAACATAGATGGCCTTCTCTTTAGGCCTAGGTATAGCCTTTGTTCTTCTTAAGTACTCAGTGATTAAGGCTATTTAGCAACTGAATGGAAAAAAATTCTATACTGTTAAAAGGAAACAAAAGGAAAGACAACCCAACCCCCAACAGCTGTAAAGTTGTAAAGAAAAGATAACTTCAGGCTATTTAGCCCCTAAAGTAGAGCTGCAGCACCTAAACTTGCAGCAGGGAAGAAATGGATCCACAGCATCACCACAAGGAAGCCATGTAAATAACTCTATAGAAAAACACAAGGGACAAAGATGTGTCCTAAATCTCACCTTCCTCTAGTCTTAAATACTGGACTGTGAACAAATTGCTGTCTGTTTGGGCTCTGCAGTCTGGGATTACCCTGATCTTTATGTCTAGTTATCACTGATAATTAAGCAACCTTCAGATGAGGGGTCAAGGCCAAGTTACCTCTTTTTCAGCTCAATTCCTCCTCCTGCTCCTGCTCTGAGCACCTCCACCAATCTCCATCCTCGCCTTGGCTTCCTCTTAGCATTTTTCCAGAAATACCCAATTTCTCATCCCAATTTCTCCTTTGTCAGGTGCCTCCAAAGGTGAAGACTCACGGAAGTACAGGAAACACTGAAGGAAGATATTTTCTTTTGAACTGTTGGGCAAGAATAGAGACCTGTGTCCTCCAGCATAATCCCTGTTGGGGATAAATACTGGCTCTATGGCTGCTGGAGAGGTTATCTCAGGCAGCACAGAGGGGAGGCAGCAAGGGGCAGGCAACGCCCTGCTCTGACAGAGGCAGTTCTGAACACAAACTGGAACAGATTGTTAAAAGCATCAGGGAGACATCACGATCAAAATCACGGCCATTGTGAGCTTTGGGCTGGCAAGTCTCACTGCGCTGCCAGGATTAAAGCACTTGTATTTCACCTCCATGTCTTAAGGCACTTGAGGGGGTTGTGCTTTAATTTCAAATTTCCCTTTAAGTTCTCCCTGCCTCGCCAAGGTGGCCTAAGGACAAATCCATTAATCCGTGTGATGAGCAGGTCTGTTTACATTATGGGGGTTATGTAAGCAGGTGGAGCTCATCAATAATTAAAGGCTTTGTGGGTAAAGTAGAGACGTGACCATTTTCTTCTGCCTTCTCAGGGTTTCTGTGCAAGCTCCACAGTTCTTGTGCTTTTCTTCTGAGTAATTTTAAGGGACAATGTTTTAAGGGATGGCAGCTCCAGTCCTTCCATCTGCAGAGGTTGTGTGAGCCTCTCATTTCTCACAGAAACGAGCTGGAGGAATTACCAATGTAAAACAGGGATTAGAAAGGGAAGGATCAAGCTCCCTGGTTCTGTTTTGATGGCAGTCTGTAGAAGGTGTAATAAAATCAATAGTTTCTCTCGCTGAAAGGGTTCTTTCTATCTCCAGCAATGACAAGAGGATAGTGGGCAAAGAGCTCTATTAGCTGTTCTTTGAGAATCAATCACACTTAAGAGCAATAGTCAAAATGACAGCAACTGCACAATAGATGAATAATTTTTCACACAAATAGCCCGAATTTCAGAGAAGTGACACACTTTTAAAGAGATAGTAGATAAAAGATCTGGCTCTCTGAAAACCAGGAAAATACTAAGCATTTATTACTAAAGACACTGAAACAAAAATGCTCAGATCCTTAAGGGGTAAAAGCCAAAATATCAATTCAGACCACCTGAGCAAGAACACGAGATAATGATCAAGATTCAGTTGATTCAATTTTAAATGTCATATCAGGAAGTTCAAAATTCCTGAAGCTGCACTCAGGAAGAAAATCCCCACGGCAGTGTCACTTCTGCTGTCACAAACAAGGGCTTTCCCTCACCATGGCATAACAACTCCTGAGCCTCAGGATCTGGCAAGAGGCTGTGCCAGGGCAGGTCTGGGTTGGAAATTAGGAAAAGTTTCTTCCCCCAGAGGGTGCTGGGCACTGCCCAGGCTCCCCAGGGAATGGGCACAACCCAGGAGTTTTTGGGCACTGTTCCCAGGGATGCACAGGGTGGGATTGTTGGGGTGCCTGTGCAGGGCCAGGAGCTGGACTGGATGATCCCTGTGGGTCCCTTCCAGCTCTGGATAGTCTGTGATTTTATGATCTGGTGAGGATGTGAGCTGATCCAGCACAGAGCCTTTGTCTCACACCAGATGAGAACCAGCTGTGTTAAATCTCTGTATTATATCTACATCCAGCATCAAGATGTAATTGGCAATTACAAAGTCACATTAAACATTATGGAGTGAGCTATTTAAATACATCAGAACTGCATTAAACACAAGGAAAAAAATATATCAGGTAAAAGCCATATTCATACATAAATAATGAGGGGGAAATAGGGCAGTCAGCTTGTTCTCTTGTATCACTTTGAAATTTCCATGTGGCCCCAGCAGTGTGGAAGAGCAAATGGGAGCCAGAGCAGAGAAAGGAGCTGTGCCTGGAGAATTATTCCTTGTTGACTCTGGGTCAGTTTCTTGAGGCTCGACAGCAAGCATGAGAGCACCATCAAGGCCAAAAAAACTCTGGTTAACGTCTCCCTCCTCCTGCCTGGGGTGCAGGGTTTGAGATGCTGGGCTGGAGGAACACTGTCACTCAGTTTGAGGCAAAACCAGGCACAATCAGGCAATAGCTGTGTGTTGGAGCTGCAGGCAGGCTGACTTTGTAAATGTGGACAGCAGATTGTACTCTGTCTTGTCATGCTGTCGTGTTTCTTTGTTGATGTCTCTGTTTTAAGATCTTTTTTGCTCCATGCATCACCAATTGCCTTTTGTTTTCTCACAGCAGGAAAGGCTCAGTTAGTCCATATGTCATGACAAAAAACCCAGCCTTCTCTTTGATAGGAATCAAGCATGACAGCAATCTATTGAAAAGGTGTTTTGGACTATCATTTCTTCCAAGCTAATTTATTGACTGGATGGCTTTCAAAAATAATAGGTCTGTTTCCCAAGATAATGAGCTGAGATGTGACTCTCAAAGTCCGTGTGAGCACACAGACAGCCTAATTATGAGAAATAAACTAATAATAAACCATCAGTCTCTAGAAATCACTCTCTGTTGTGATATACAAACCTAAACATCAGAGAACATGAATGTTTCCACCTGTTCCCTTCTGCAGTGATTTTATTATCCCTAGATATGTAAAATAAATTTCTTGCCATTAAGCTCTAGACAGATCAGGATGTTGAGAAAGATCTGATCTTTGGAGCTGGGTGGTGGGGGTAAAGTTTTGCTGAGCAAACTCCAGCTCAAGTCTGTGGTTTTGAGGTGAAAATGCTATTCAAATGGATGTTTAGTCAGAATCCACAGATTTATAAATCAGAGCTGGCAAAGGGAATCATCCATGCAAATAAAAGCCCTTTAACACACCCCATTGACCACGTTTTTTCCCCCAGTATATTTTACTTTAAGTATAGATCACAGTGTAACTGCATAAAGAATATGTCTTTCCTGTAGCATTTGTAGAACTATTTAAACCATTTTTAACAAATAGTTTCTGTCACTCATTTTTCCATTTCTTGGACAGATGATGGACAGGACACAGCCATGTTTTGCCTGTAGAAAAAGAATATTAAAGAAATGTGGCATGCTTAGGAAACATGAATTATTCTCACTCAGTGAATCTCCTGCTTCTAACAAACAAAATGCCCACAATCTTATCTTCTAGAAGGAGGAAGGTAAGTTGTGTCCAACTTGTGCTGAAGCACTCAGACTGCCACTGCCCAGTCCAGCTAGTTTTCAGCTCTTGGACCCCAGAGGGAAAATCTTAGCCTGCAAAGAGCTTTTCTGACATGTTTACAACATACCAAAAAAAAAGGGTATTCAAAGAAACTTTCACCACATTCTCCTCCCCTCAGGTGTAACAGCAACAGGGTTTTTTATGATTACAGACTACCTGTGCTCACCGTGGAGTAATCAGCTGTAAAACCAGGTGAACAGTGGAAAATTCTGTGTTTATCACTCTTTCAAGGCTGGCACTTTTAAGCCTGACCCTGAATCATCCCGACCTCCACTTTGCTGGTGAAACATCTCTGCCTGATGCTACCAAGGAGGGAAATTGCTGCCTTAAAATGCCCTTGACCTTGTCCAGCACATTCCTCGTGCCACAACTGACTTGTTTTTTGTTGCCAATCAAGCAGAGCCCACGTGCTCAGAGAGGACAAACCAAAGCTGCAGAAGTTGCATTCCAGGGGCATTTATAATTTCTCCTAAGAATGTAGAACTGCCCTCTGGCAGGGTGAACTGCAGGCTGCTGGGGATGCTCTGCCTTTGGCTCACACTTCCCTGGGTTGTGATGGGATTTCTCCAAGCACACTTCAGAGTGTGTTACTTACATCAACACTTCACTAATGCTCAGCAAGGATTTTGACAAATCTGGTTTGTTCTGGGGAAGGACAACCAGTGAAGATAATCTGGAGCCACAGAGTCATCATTATTTTCTAACCCTGTTTTGTCTTTAGCACAACAGATGTCCACTGAAAAGAAAAACGTGTTTCCAATGCTTTTAAGATTGCCAGGATTTTCCCTCCAGAAACATTTCCTATAAAAGCTGTTCCTGAGAAAAGTAAGTGACCCAAAGCTACATTTGGAGCTGCCCTGAAGAATCCCATTTACACAGATTTCCACTTTCCTCTCCTTTTAGGGCTCTGATTGAGGCCTCCCGTTTGAGCAGTTCCCAGTGATTGTGGGGCTGTGCAGTGATAAAAAGTCCATTTAGCAGAGATGAACAGATGCATTTTTAGTTTGAAATAAAACCTGGACCTCAAGGGGCGAAATCCTGAGACATAAATAATCCTATGGTGCCACAGCCACCCTGTTACAGTAAGTTTGAAAGCAATTTGCCATCAATATTTTTGTTCAAGCCCAAGTACAAAAACTCAGTACCAGGTAAGCATTTCTAACACGTACAGGTGAGACAGATACCTGTTGGTTTCAACTAAGCTTTGCAAAACCCTCCTTGTGCCTGGAGAAAAATAATGAGGCTGCATGAGCCAAAGTGTTTCACTTCCAGTGCAGACTTTGGGCTTTGTGAATGAAATTTGCACTGAAAGTAAGCAACTCGCCAGCACTCCAGGAACAGCAGGTCAAGGAAAAGAAGGATGAGAGCTGCGGAGGGGGAAGAACGGAATTAAAATGTTTTGTAAGCCCCCAGTTTCCATCAGCTGGGCACAAACACTTTATTCTTGTTTCCAGTGAAACTCTGTGGATTGTTTCAAGGTAATAAACATCCACCGTCATCCTCTCACTTGGCACTTTTGAGTGTTCACCCTGCAAAACTCTTCACAAACCTCTGGTAAAGGCTGCCTAAAAGTTCTGGAAAAGTTTTCTTGAATGTTATCAGCAATTCATACACAGAAAGAAAAAAAATGAATTAAAAAAAATCACAGCAAATATTTTTCCATTATATTAACATCTAGGGATGTTCACTGAAACAAAATCAGTTGTGAAAAAATATACAGTGGGAGATTATATTTTTACAGTTTAATAAACCACACGTTGGAAGAGGCAAATGATCATCTCTCATTCCCAGGGGAAGAAAAGGCAGCTTGTGACATGTCCGGAGTGAAGTAGGCATGGGATGCTCAGACCAGTTATCTTAAGGGCCCTGCCAATGGATCAGATCATGGGAAGTTTAGGTGAATGTAATCAAACACAGTTTTATGTTTTGTGACATAATGAACATCTCTGAACTCAGTGAAGAAATTGCCACAGACTGGTCAAGGGTGGTTTTTTTTTTCCTATTTTCTATTTCCCATTTCTTTTTTAGTTCTGAGATAAAACTGGTAAATAAAAGACCCCTTTGAAATAAAAGGTGCACAGGTGTCCCCAAGTAACTTTTCTTTTCCTTGAACAGATTCTACTCTCAGTGAAGACAGCAGAAGAGTGGAAGAAGAGGATCAATGTAGTATTTAATACTTTCTGGAGGAGGAAATGCTGTTTCTTTCAGCAGCCAAGTTCTTTAGGCCCTGTAAAATTCCAGATGTTCCTCAAACACCTGGAATGGCACAGGAGCAGGAAGTGTGTGCAGAGAGGAACAGAAAATCAGCAGTAGCTCAAACACAAACACCTGAGGAGCAGAATCCATCCAGCTGCAGATCTGAAGGAATTCTGGGGCACAAAATCCAAGGAAGCCAGGTATAGGTGGATGAGAGCAAAAGGTTTTCCACAGAAGTGTCCTGGAATATCAAGGGCAGATGGGTTGGAAGAACCTCTCACAAAGATCCCCTCACAAAGATCCTTCAGACCAGGAGACTTTTTCAGGAGCCAGCACTTCCACGGATCCCCACAAAACAAATGTGCTGGCTTAGGGAACTCTGTAACCACGATTTTGGGTTGGGGTTTTTTTCAGCAAGTTTAATATTTGGAGTTTAATTCAATCTCCGTTGTCACCTTCTGGGGAATTTTCATTTTCTTAAGTCTGAAATCTAAACCGAAGTGGTTTTACCTTCCCAGGGCTTGGTTTGGCCAGACGAAAAGGAGACAAAGGTGGAGCCGAAGCTCTCCATGCTCAGCCCAGCGCTCCCTCTCCGGGCAGACCCAGCGCTCCCGGTCTGCCCTGCCCTGGATATGCGGGAATGCCCGGGAGATGCGGGAATGGCCAGGAAAAGCGGGAATGCCCGGAAAAGTGGGATGTCGGGAGATGCAGGAGGTTCGGAGATGGTGGGAGATACGGAAATAGCTGGAAGAGTGGGAATGCCTGGGAA
>WEKY01035143.1:0-15347 GCA_013390045.1 Picathartes gymnocephalus
CCTCACCCTGGACACTCCTGAATGTCTAACCTCCCTCTGTAACAACTTGAAAGCTTCAGCAGTGGGAGACAACTCAACCAGAGATGAAGAAGAAATGTTTGGGGAAGACGCCTGTTAATCACTAACCATGTGCTTTGCAGAGCTGCACATGGGCTGGGCATGGGTCCTCTGTGGCAGAGCCAAATGTGAAAACAGGGAGCCTTTTCATACAGTTCGCTGTGACCCTGGCAGCACCACAGCCAATTTTACAAGAGGAGCCAGCACATGGGTAAATTGAGCAAGACAGTATTTAGAAACATAGTTGGAGAGAGAAGGATGGAAGGACACAGAGTCTTTCAAAGATACCCACGAGAGTCAGTCAGGCTCTCACACCTGTACAGACACCCTTTCTTGGCAGCTGGCAGCAGGTTCTGCTCTGGTGCTTTAAGGGAAGCTTATCTAGCTTTGCTCGCAGTGAAGCGTGAGATTAGGTTAGACAAAATATTCACATGGCTGTCTCAAATACCTTTCTCTATTGCTTTTCTCTATTGCTAAATGACAGTGACTCTGTATGAAGAAGGATTCTGGTCAAGTATCACAGTATTTCAGAAGCAAGGAATTGCAGGTGCCTGAAACCTAGTTGGAAACAGAATGTGAGGAATTCACTGAGGTACAGTAGCAAGCTTACATGCTTGTCCTGGAGATTTAAGCAAACCGCTTGGTTTGGGTTGGATTTTTACCTTAGCATAACTTCAGTGCAAGTTAAAAACAAACAAACAAACGAACAAATACCTTTTCAGATGTACAGACAAGCCTACAGAAAGGGAAAAGGGATACACTGGAATCATAACTTGGCTAAGGACTCCTTCCACAGTGACATGCATGGTAGTAAATCCTTCATCTCTAGGTGCCTAAGAATACAAGGATGGGAGGTGAGAGTACCATGTGTGCCAATATCCACAGACTTGATGTTCACTTTTATTTCTTTTTTTAAAATGGGCACTTAACATTTACTACATGACTGATTTACTAAGTCTTGTTGGATATTAAAAAACCCCAAATACCCAGGGCTCATTACCATGCTTTTATCACCACACACCTCAACATGGAACACCCCTGGCTTGCCACTGGTAGTCTGCAAATACTGCAAAATAGACCAAGCAAAATTATGCGCAACATTTAGAATTTGACAATTTCTTTAAAAAAAAAAAAAAGTTAGAGTGCTTTGATTGTTCAAGTCCCACCTTCTGTCATGAGGCTGTTGGTGAAAACTACACTCTGAGCCCTTCAGTGGGGTTGGCAATCCTCAGTGTGAGGCTGCCTTGATGTTCAAGGTGGATGACTTGCTAACCCACAGTACAGACCTCTGCCTTTCCACTATGCTGTCATATTAGTTTAAACTGATAATTTCACTGAAAACATCCTGCTTATCTTGGTAAAGGAGGTGAGACTTGTTTATTATTTTCTTGTCATTCAAAAGTATGCACTTAAAAGAAGAAGGAAGACTTGCAGAATAAAGGGGAGAATGTGTGGAATCCAAAGTTGAAAACTTCTGTAAATATTTACATTAATCTCATGTTTCAAACCAATGTGTTTTCTTTACCTATAAACAAAGTCAAGTTAAAATACTTGTTAAAATAATAATCATGCTTGAGCAATCTAACATCCTATGTGTTCTGTCTTCCTCTTTTACCGGAACTGAAAAAAATTAGAAGATGAGGAAGAGTTACCTGTGTGCTGCTGTCAAGCTGAATGATGACACAGGATATAATTACATTCCAGCACTTCAAACTAACCTGTGAAATCTGGGTCTTGTACTGAGGCCTGATTTGAGTTGTAGCTGGTTTGGGATCCATTGTCTCTCTCTTGTGTCTTTTGGAGGGCATGGTGCAGAAAGAGTTATGGAGGAAAACACAATGGCAAATAAGAAAATTAAGCTAATATTTTTTGAAATATCAAATGAAAGTTACTTCTAAAAATGGAAAATTCCCCAAAGGGAAGGAATAGAAGTCCTTTTATTTGAGCCAGTAAATCTGTTCAAGACTGATGTTCAAGAGCTATAATCTTGCATTGACAGAGCAATGGGCTACATGACTCAAAGCTTTTCTGTTTGCTGTGGAACAGGTTTTTTTCTCTCCTAGTATAAGTACTGAAATTTCAGATTGACAGTGTTGTAACTGAGGAGAATGGGGCACTGTTATATGATTACCTAAGATTCTCCTAGACAGGAGTCACACCCTGAGCTCACATCATCTTGCCACAGCTCTCCCTCCACTGTGGAATGAACAAGACCAAAGTGTCATTCTCTCCCCATTCCAGCACATCACTCATCAGCTTCTAGCAACAGGGTCAAATCCCTCAGGGAAATGGTCCTGAGCTACCCCCAGGTGGCTGGGATTGACATGGCTCTTCAAACATCCACATGATATCACATGAAACAACTCGAATTTGCAGTGGAATACCAAGAGTGAATTCCAATTTGACTGCTCCACTTTATCACCATAAATAGTAAAACTCTCTGCTTGGGCCTGTGATCCCTCAGAGGTACAGATATACGTATCACTCCCAGTGTTTCAATGGTATCTTTTTATGAGAGAGAAACTGTCTTCATCTCTTGCTTGATGTCAGTGAGTACTGCGCATTTAGAACAGATCTTTCACAAAATCCTTCAGCAAAATTATTATATTCATTTCGTAATTAAAGATCCTGTGGAAACAAAATGCAGTGGGCAAAGAATTGATAAGAAGAGAATAAAATAGAATTCTCCACTGGCTTGCCATACCTCCAGTATGGCAAATCACACTGAAATGTAGAAAACCAAACAGCAACAGTACCACAGTTAGGTACAAGTTTGCATTTCAAATAATACCTACTAAGACAGAAAATATAACCTGGTACATGTGACCATTTCTTGGTTTTTTATTTAAAATTAAAATGAGATCTTTAGCTTCTACACAGTTGCAAATCATAAACAGATAAAGTGACTCATCTTATGGTCTTATGCAAAGGAGAACATTTCCTAACAAATCACAGAGCCAAAGTTGAAAGCCCTGAGGCCATATCTATATCTACACTAGTAAAGGAAATGTGCCAGGGCCTGTTTTCTGGCTCTGAGATCAGCTAACACATGTTGCCACATCTCTTCTACTAAGTTCTCTTAGCCTCCAAAACAGTGTCATCCAAACTGCCACAGCGAGTACAGTCCCTGGCATTTGCTAAGCCCCACACTGAGCCTGGAAAGTCTTTGAGAAAACACTAGTTATTCTCACTGAAAAGAGTGCCAGGGTCTATTTCAACAAGTGCCTGGGAATGCTGTGATATCATTTAATTCAGCAGCATAGGTGCAGCCTAAGTGTCGATTATCAAAGCTTGATTTAAATCTGTAGAAATAATAGCAAGGCAGGAAGTTAGATCTGGGACTTGTACATATGGGACTATCTTTAAACTGAGTGTCTGACTCATTATGGAAAGGAGCCTCACTGTGAAAGTCACAGTAGGATTAAGCATCCTGACATTTGAGAGATGTTCAGATCTAGGTTATTTGGGCCTGAGATTATGCTTAAAGTATATCTCTAACTGAAACACTCTGCTGACATCAGTCTTAAAAAATGAGTATGAGGTACTTTCCCACTGTAACCACGAAGGCAATGTTAATCCAGAGAAATTATTTTACAGTGTTACTTCATAGTAATGAACCAATACAGAATTTATTGTACCTGGAGAACTGCCTCACAAAATCTTAAAAACAAAAGCCAATGTGAAACTGACCTTAAATAGCTCCTTGGTTATGAATGATAATACCACCAAGTCCTTGTGTTCTGGTCTGCAAGATTCCAGAGGCAGACTGAAGCGTATAACCAGCACAGAGGAATTGCAAACTGCCTCTGATTAGGTAGACCAGTATACACAAAAAGATTTAATCAAATGCTGAGCAAAAGATCAAAGGGAATTAGAGATGTATAGCTCCAGAACGAAGACCAGTTTTCCTTCCTCTTTGCCTCCTATGATCCCCAATTCCTTTTAAATTCCAGAGGAATTCCAGAAGATTCATGCCACTGACAAGAGCAGCTTCTGTCTGTGCTCCTGCATTTCAAAAAGAAGATGCTCTCAAAGATGAACATCTATACAGTTCTCCAAAATCTGTTTATTCACTATCTTATTAAAGTTAAACCTACTCAGTGGGCAAAGCACTTTACTCAGGCAGTCAAGAGAAAAGCAACTCACACAAGGTAAGTAAGCAGGAGCAAAGTGAAAGGTGGAGCTTGGCAGCTGTTAAGCATAATTCCAGTCAGGGTGTCTGATAGTTTTTATCTCTCACAAGCCCTGTGGCTCTCCTTAATTTCAGGGATGTTACCTACCACTCTAATTGCTCCCACAGCTCTTGCAGTCATGGGCATTATCCCTGCAGCTCCTTCTACTTCTGCAGAAGGCTATGCATGCGCAAAACACTGTAAGGCCCTCAAGTTGCTCTTGAGAGGAATGCAATCTCACTTCTCCTTAATGCAATAGCAGTAGCATAATACTTTAGAGAGAACTATCAATAAGGATAGGAGCCAAACCAGTCCTGTGAGAGGTGTTGTCCAAGTGATTAAAAAGTTCAGATGCAAAATGTTGGCTGAAGGACAGAGATGCATCACAGCAGTTGGAGACCTCAGGAGAAGCCTCACAAATGGTCTTCTCATTGAATGGAATATCTGTATTAGGGACACTGCCTGGCTCATTTTTGATCTCTGCCTATTTGCTCTATAAAGCCAAGACCTGAAATTGAAAGGGCTACTTGACATTATCTGTTTTAAGCAATTTCACCTAAATGGACTTTCTTCAGCTTTGGTTGTTTATCAAAGTGCTGACCCTTGAATTTTATTTCCCTACTAATCTTATCTTTTACTGATCTGTAGGAAGTTGACATATGGATCAGTGTCACCAGAGTGACTGAACAAGGTAAACTTAATAATCCAGTCTGTGTTTTTACATATTTACATAGAAGGGTGAAGCAAATGCAGGAGACTAATCTATGTTTGATCTGAAAGGACATGAGAACATGATGTCCTGATTTGGCTAGATGAAGCCCTTCTGCTTTCTCTAACAATATCCTTATTGCAAAATCCTAGAAGTGCTATAACAAACACTATTTGAAAAATAAATGACTAGTTCATTTCAAGGTAATAGGTGTATCTTGGGCTAAATATAAACTTGGTAACAGAAGTCTGAGAAGTTATTTGCTCAAATAAAAGTTTCTGGCATGTTAAAGTAAATATCTTTAAGCTCCTTTTTCTTTATCCTGAAATATTTCTGCTCTAAATATGCCTCCTCTACTTCTGCTTCACAAACATTGAAATAATCTTGTTTCTGCTCCTGATCACAGCTGATATAAGCAGTTGGAAGAGAGAAAATGTTAGGATTGATAGTACAAAGGAATAAGGCAACATTATGCCTCCTTTCAGTCCCTGTTCCTATAGACCCAACTTCTGTTCTCTTCCCACTGACTGAAGGTTAAAATAAGAAAAATCAACACCAATCACTAATAAAAAAGTGTTAAGAAAACAGGGGAAGCTCTCTCTACATTTGTGAGAAATTCATATTAAGAAGTCAAGGTGGGAGGGCAAAGAGGCACTTTCCTCCAAGGCAAAACTTAAATGTCAGTATAGATTATCAGCTAAAGCTGCATTATTTTGTGCTCATTCATATGCCAAAAAGAAATCCAAGCACAGGCTTAATTATAGTAATCAAAACATGGATAGAGGATAGATTGCCAGTGTTATTTTCTTCAGGGGATTAGAATAAGCAGTATAAGCAATCTCCATTTGCAGATAAATCTGCACCTACATTAGTATATTTTGTCAGTATAGTTATAAAAGCAAACCTTTCCCCAGTATTGGGTAAGACCTCATTTGGAAATCACAGAACAGAGAAATCATGACTTATTTGCCAAAGAAAGGGCAGAGAAAATACTTCAGCTGATCCCTACTTTTTAGAAATGTTTAGCCTTTGCGTCATGTACACAAGTTGTATCTGCAACCATCATTTACATATGTTAACACACAGCCTCTGCCATTTCTCCTGTAGCCATATTCTCTAAATTCAAGGATAGTGCTGTAATCATACAGACACCAAGGCCTAGATGGCACCACTCAGGTTTTTACATGCTATGCTACAGGCTTATCCTGGAGAAGAATCTGGTAATTTTACAGGTGTCCCCAATTTGCCTACACAAAAACAAGTTTAAACTCGTTTAAACAAGTTAAAACTTATTAACTGGTTGGGCAATGCCGAGGCAACTGGGCTGGCCCTGTGGGTGTCTGTCTGCTCTGGGCATGACACTGTAGGCACAAGGGTCTGCTGTGAAACACTGTCTCTGTCACAAAATTACAGACTGGAATGTCCTTCTGCTTCATGTTCTCTAAGTCTTCTGATGACTGACGTTTCCTGCAGCAAGCAGCATGGAGGGACTTAATACCACATCTAAATCACAACCAGCTACTTATTTTTCTAAATTATGTCATTCCTTGTACTTTCCCTGAGAAGTATTATCTTAACAGAAATAAAGGACTTGAATAATCAGTACTTGGTTATTTCCAAATAACCATATAATGATAATGAAATTCATTACCATACATTGGTTTTTATAATTTCTTTCCTAGAGAATTTCCCCATATATACTAATACCTCTTTCTAATTGCTATCAGAAACAGTGCTTCCATCCTCCACCTCCTCAGTTCTTCTCAATTTTCTCTCACCATGTGAGAAAATGTTTCCCAGCCCCAGAACCCACAAACTACTTCCTTATAAATCCCTGATTTCAAAATGACAGCAATACATTGTGACAGCACAGGAAAGGGAGCTAGAAACTGAGAGCCTGCAAAATGTCAAGTTAAAGTTTTCATTCATATCTGAAAAAGAGCTTTGGGTTTCACTTCTACTATTCAAAAAGCTCCTGCCTTCAGCTTTCAATTTTCATTTGATTTGCAGTATTTTCTGTTGTTGGAAAATTACACAGAGATCAGAGCCAAAATAAAGGAAAACCTGGTCCTAATGGTATGCTCACCACTTTTGGAAACAGAAGTTCACAAGAATTTGGATCTGCTTAGGTGGCTGGAAAATATTCCTCTTCTTTAAAACTCTTTCCAAAGTGAACTTTCAATGTCTTGACATGTAAGTTTTACCAAAATAGATACTTGCATGTTTGATTGGAACCCTACTCAACTCCTAAGCAGCCTTTTTCATTGTTGCACAGTACTGTCGTACTCACACCACTTTTGACTTTAGAGACACACAGTTCTTCTACACATCCATGACAGAGATTGATGCAAGTATAAAAGTAAACGCCCAATTCTACTATTTTAATACACATTCCATGTAATAAACTGTTGGGCTTCAATCCCACAAACTTGCACACCTAAGAAAACCAGCTTCCTTGAATTATATGGAGGAAATTAGGACTTAAAATCTTTTCCCTGCTTGTTTTCAGAACCAGGTTGTTAATCACACACTAACAAGTGTTCTTTATAGATTTTGTAGGTAAAGAGATTGTCATTTATCACTGACTGTTGCAGTTACAGGATGTCACTCATAGTAGTTCTTTCACAGTAATATCTTCTTTCATGATCTGTCTTCCTTAGGGAGATTTGTTTGGAATCATTATTTTTAAACTAAAGCTCATGTATTTTAAAAAACATATTCCACTGCATTTCTTGCTCCTCCTTAAGATGTCCCTGCCCACAGAAGCGCACGAAGGAGCCCAGTGCCTTCTCTCCTGGCTGCAATTGAGCTTGACCAGTGCAAACTTGTCCCTCACGGGACGCAAAGTGTGGCAGTCAGGTATTATCACATATCCATCCTGTCATTTGGCTACTGCTGAGAGCAGGGTGTGGCGACAGCCAGGCCTCCAGTCAGACACAGAGCAACTGCTTTTACCCACATTTGGTGGTTCTATGCCTCAGACGGATGAGGAACAGTTCTCAGAGTGAAGGGCTTGGCAACATTGATGTTTTAAACCAGTGCAATTAAGTCTGTCCTAGAGAACTTGCCATTGCACTGAGCTCCCAGTTTGACATAATATTGCTGTTCTGAACAGTAAAATAAAAGAAAGCCACACAAACCAAGCAATTAGAGCTAAATTTTTCATGTCTACGTGAATCTCAAAGCAATATCTGTCAGGGATTATTAGTGCCAGAGTGAAGAATTAAAAATCTCACTCCTAGGATTTCTGACTCACTGTTGTCCTGCTTTCTTCTATCCATTGCCCTGTCCTAACATTTTACTTGTGCCATTACAAGACTTTGCCTCATTAACCCATCCCACCTATCAAACCTTTTTACCTTCCTAGTATTTCATCATCCTAACCTTATTGTCCCGTGTTGTATTGCTTACTGCCTGCTATCAGATTTGATGGTTTTAATCCTAGGTCCCTGCCTTTCATTTCTGCTATATCACACTGTTTATGCATTGCACTTGTGCTTGCATTGTTCTCTGTAGACTGTCTTTCATACACAGAATATTTAAATGAGAAAAAATTCGAAGACCAGTAGAGTTTACACACAGTTACTCTACAGATTCAATCATTTTTTTGCTGAGCTAACTGAACAGTTGTTAATAGATTGAAGCATCAATGCAATTCGCATACAAAACCCCAAGGAAGGCAGGATCCTTTCCCTGGAAAGTTTTCTTTTAAATTAATAATCAACAATGTAGTCAGGATATATTAAGAATATATATGTAGTAAAAACAATGCACTTAAATCAGATCATTTCTTAGGAGACTTTTACCCAATCTTGCTATTCATATTTCATTCTTCAGTTTTTGTTTTATATTTTTTTGATGATTAGCAAGAGGACGGTTCTTACTGGACACATCTAAGGTATTTCCATACCACAGTGAAATAACCTGTGTTTAAATTATTTTCTAAACTAAGCTGTTGATGTTGTGCTACAGAACACCTAATCACAAATAATTAGTAAATGATGCCTTCTTCAGGGTATTGGAAGAAATCTCACTCTCACAGGCCTCTGTCCTCATAGGGGACTTCAACATCTGCTGGAGGGATGGTAGAGCAGAAGGAAAACCGATGAGGTTTCTGGAGTTTATTGATGATAACTGCCTGGGCAGTGTGCACCAGTACATGCTGGGGACCAACTGACTGGAAAGCAGCTTTGCAGAGAAGGACCTTCAGGTCTTGGTGGACAAGCTGAGCAAGAGCTAACAAAGTGCCCTTACAAGACAAAAGGCCAACATCCTCACAAGGCTGCATGAGGAAGATCACCACCAGCTGATTTAGGGAGGTGATCCTTCCCCTCTACTAAACACCGGTGAGACACCTCTGGAGTGCTGGGTCCTCTTCTGAGCTTCCTGGCACAAGAAAGACATGGACATACTGGAGTGAGTCCAGTGAAGGGCAACAAAAGTCACTAAACTGCTGGAGCACCTGTAATACATGGAGAGACAGAGAGAACTGGGACTGTTTAGCCTGGAGAAGAGAAGGCTCAGAAGGGTCTTATGAATTAAGTCTATAAATACCTGATGGGAAGAAGTAAAGCAAACAGAGCCAGACTCTTTTCAGTAGTGCCCCATAAAAAGACATGAGTCGGTGGGCACACAATAAAATACAAGGAAGTCTATGCAAAAATAAAAGACTTCTTAATTGTAAGAGTGATTGAACCAGATTATCCAGAGAGGTCATGGAGTCTCAATCCTTGGAAATATTCAAAATCTGAGTATACACAGCCCTGACCTGCTCTAGGTGACCCTGCCCTGAGCAGCAATTTTGGACTGAGCAGTCTCAAGATGCCTTCCCAAAGTCAGCCTTCCTCCATTTCTGTGAACCATCTTTGTTGGAATGCTCAGTGAGTAGGCTCCAATCATCCAGCCTTAGGCATGCAGTTTGCCCTTCCTTCAGTGCTCTAGATGTGAAAGTCAAAGGTCTTTCTCTAATCAATAGAACGATGCTAATGTCTCCAGTGGCAAATTTTACCTGCCTAAGCATGAGGGGTTTTTTAGTTAAAGCACAAGACTGTTAGCAGAATTACACAGACTGGAATTCATCCATTGATTTTTCTGCTGATTGAAGGCTACAACTCCAAAAAATCTACTGAACGAGGGAATTTAACTGAAGTTCAAGGGTTGTGTTTATCAGAGAGTTATTATTCGAATAACTGGAGCTAGTACAAAAGTCTCATCCATGGCTGAGTTTATCGTAGCTTACCACCATTCAGCTGGTGTGCTATAATATCTTATCCTTAAGTAAATTGTGCGTGTGTCTGAATCAGTTCTGCGTTTGGAGTTATGTGATGCAGATGATATTTTCTGTTATCAGAAAGCAAGTCCAAGTGCCCATGCAAACACACATTCCTGCCTGCATCATTTTTCCTGCCCCCACAATTCTACCTCTAGAGCACACCTTAAATAACCAATAACCAACTCACTAACACAGCAGAAAATAAATGCTTTTTCTCACCAGATTGATTTTCTACTAGTTAAGCAAGTTTGCCCTGGCTTGGAGCAAGATCACAGGAAGCACGTAGTCAGCTCAACAGAGAGGTCAGGGTTGCAAAGCCAAGAATGGTAGGTAAAAGGGAGGCAAATGGGACAGAGTGTGATGGGGTCAAACTGCCCTGGAGGCATCGCTGAACTCCAAACTGACTCAAGCCGTATCATATAGCTTTACCCTTAGCAACCAATTCATAACACCCCCAGGCATAAATAGGTGACAAAAACGAGACTCCCAGTCACAGACGAAGCAGAATATGGCATTGGAAAAATGAAACCACAATGTGGATTTTCTTCTTTAAGCACCCAGTGCAACACAGGTGTCCTCATTCAGGGGGATGCAGGAGAGCAGATGATCAAGACTAACATCACTAGCAGAACAAGGCAGGCCACCATGTCACATGGGCAGGAGAAAAAGCTGAACAGGACCAAACAGAAGTGAACTTTTTTGATCTACACTACTGGGTTGACTTTTTATATCAAAAGAGAAAAAGCCAAAGCAAGGAAAGAAGTTGTTGTTGTTGCAACATATGAGGTGTGATTCCCAGACACGGTACATCCAGAAACATTTATTAAAAGTGTACATAGCTTTCATAATATTTTCACTATCAGGTTAGAATAGCATGAGCCTGGGTAGCCAATAGTATAAATGTTCAGATGTCTGCTAACTAATAATATACATGATTGATTCCCTAATAGCAACATCCGCTTTTTTCCCTAAGACAAGTGCTTGTATAATTATTTCTTCTGCAAAACTACTGTGCCTCTGTTACATTTTAGAAACCTTGTTACATATCTGCCTTGACTGAATAGTACTTTCTTTTCTAACTAAAAGCTCTTTGTCTTCTTTCCCTACGTGTTGTAATAGCTGGTGCTTCATTTTAGGCTTGCACCCATTTCCATCAATATTGTTAGACTTTAAACAAAGTCCCATGTAATGTGAGGGGTCCGGGGGTCCACAGGATGAGACAAAGGAGAGCAACCTCGTGGTGGTGAATCAGCAAAAACTCCCTTTAATTTTCCCGGGCTTCCTTTTTATCTGGGAACATTTCAAAAGACTCTCAGGTCGCCATCTGATTGGCTTAAGGTCCATGCTTGGGCAGCCTTATTTCAGTGACATGGGGTGGTTTTTATTGGCAGGGATGTGTGACAGAAAGGCAAAAGCGTACTGTGACAGTCCCACACAATCAAAACAGCTGCTAAGAACAGAAAACGACACCAGGTAATGTATAGTATTAGTTCATATCTTCCAGGAACTCGTGCATCAAAAAAATTGGCTTTCCTAGTGGCGTCATGGCAAAAACATGCTTTTTTCCAAACTAAAGGTATGAAATCCTAAATAAGTGTGTAAAAAAAAATCCAGAAAAATACCATGTCTCTTCACTTAATTCTACACATAGGCTTTTATATCCCAAATCTGAGAGTTGCATAATTGAGGTTAAAGACCTAAAAATCCAACATCTAATAAGTCATGTTTTGTTTCACTGCCCTGAATACATAGAACCACATATATTTTTTCATGTTTTATCTATTCTCATTTAAACCATTTTCTGAGAAGAAGCTGACAGCTCTCCCTAGTTTTCTCTTGATATTCAGCTCTTGTTCTAAACATAAATTATACTTTGAACACTTTTTTTTTCAATGTGATGCAATAAACAGGTTTTACTGTTGTATTTTATTACAAATAGAGACTTGTCATTAAATTATTCACTCATTTAGGAAAATCATGGTCAAAAATCACATAATGATTAATAAAATCATTATGTGTTAGGTAAAACTTTTGGAAAACTGGAGCTTTAAAAGTTATTTAAAATTAAGTTTTGATATATAGCAATGAAAGCAGCTTTCCCATTCAGCAAGGATATCACTGAATAACTAACAGCATCTTGATGAGGTACATTCTCTTGGATTTGTACATGTGAAGAATCAGTGGGTATAGAATTAGTTTCTCTGACCATATATCTGTTTTGTTTAACTGTTTGAGTGCGCTTGGCATCACTCTGTCTCATGCCAGTCACTACTCTCCTAGGTGATACACAGACATGATTTGGAGCATGGCACATGCTTGGGACTCCTCCACATAGACACTTTGAGCAGGATGAACTCATTTTGGAGCAGAAGTAAGAAGAACCATGCTGTGAGACAGTGAGAACAGCCCTTTGTGTGATTAAATATTGTAGAAGTAGCCGTAGGGTCCTTGGGAAGCATTTTGAAAAACTACCAGCCTGCTCATTGACAATTGTTTTAAACCTACATTAAACCATCTACTTCACTGTAGTGGTGGCCCTTACGGATCAGCCAGCGCCTGTACCCTGTGGCAGATAATGCAGATATATAATATAAAGATAGTGCCCAGCTAAAATCTATGGGGGTTTTGGCTTGATCTTCTCATTGTTATAATTGGTTTGTTTCAAGCATTTAATCTAGTACGTTGGGAAGAGGGGGTTCCAGCCTTCTTCTGAATTTATGATTAGTAAACAAGAAAACAATTTCGCTTTCCTGAATTTATGATTAGCAAACAAGAAAACAATCAAGGCAAAGACAGATAAGACAACTGCAAGTAAGAAAACACCAGATAGCTATAATTATATTTGTTTGCTTGATTAGATTGCAAATAGGTATTTTTCTCTCACCCAGTAATTCTGTGAAATGAGTGAATTGATAAAAATAAATAAATGATGGTATGGTAGAAAGGCATTATCTGCAGCATGAGCACAGGAGGGGTGAAATTAATTTATTCAGACAGATGATATTAAACAAGTGCTAAAAAATTTTAATACTTCTTCTGGCTTTTTAACTATTAGTAATTATGTGTTACCTGACAAAAAAATCTCAGAATTTAAAAAAATATTTCATGATACAAAACCAGATTGGATGAAACTCTGAGCAATCTGTTCTAGTTCAAGGTGTCCATGCTGATTGCAGGGGAGATTGGACTAGATGAGTTTTAAAGGTGCCTTCCAACCCAAATAATTCAATGATTCTCAGTTCATCTTCTACAGATATGCACAGGAAAAAAAAGCAGTAGATGTTACCTTGCATTTGAAATGCAAGTTGTGTGACAGCATATACAAAATATTAGATAGGCATAACTGTCTACCTAATTAAGAACAACAAACATGAACAGGGAAATTTTTAAGAAACTCTGAAAACTGGTAGCTAAGATCCAATAAATCCTTAAAGAAAAGAAAACTATCTTAATGCAGAAAATAGAAAAAACTGAAAAAGCATATGTGGATAAACGATCAGTCCTTCAATGATCAAATCACATGGAAACTGTAAATTAGGCAGAACTGATACAACAAAGTTTGAAAGAGCTTACACAGACAAAAAGAAAAGAGTGCAAAGACTGTGGCTGAAAATTAGATACCACAAGGAAGAGAAAACCTTATTGAAATGGGTGACCAGGGAAAGGTTTCCTGCTCAGTTGCTCTTAGGCACTTACAGTTCAATGTTGCCAAGAAAGAAAAGAATGCCACTCCCATGTCAGGCAGTCAGTATAATGAAAGGAATAAGTGAGGCAGTAGTGACAAAGGAGTAAGAAGTCAGATGCAGCAGGGGAAGACCAGACTAGAAAATGCTTTTATAAATTGGCTGTTTTCACATTAGTTTGGCTTAATGAGTTTCATAAACAGGTACCTGGACAACCTCAGAACCATTTGCAGTTGTCACTGAGAGTTCATGGTGGATGGAGAGATATTCCAGGAAATAAGGCGAATTTAATGCTGTCATTCTTCTTTCTTAGGAAAAAAACTGAAGAAAATAATCAGTGTGTAAGCCTCTAGAAAATGACAACGAAACAAGCAGCAATCAAGAACAAACCAAGGCAAGGAAATCTCATCTCCACCTGTGAGGGAGTAATGGATGTCACAGACAGGGGACAAGCACGACCTTTGAAATACTTTGATTTCAGTACAGCTTTGGGCACTGCCTCACATGACTTTCACAAGCAAGAGCAGATTAGAAGGTGCACTACCACACCACAGAGGTGTGTCTGACAGATCGCCTAGGAGTCTGCCCTGGGTCTTATGTTTGCACAACTTATTGCTTGCACCAGTGGTTTGGATCAAGAAATACATACTGGGCATGCTGCAGGAAGGGTTGCAAACACCAGGGGACAGGATTAGAATTCTGATCTAAAGCCTCTTACCTAATACCAAAAATGGTCATGAAGGAAAAAGATGCACTTTAGTCAGGACAAATAAATAAAGGTCTGTGCTTAAGTAGGAATAATCCACTACATAAATACAGAATGTACAATAACCACTCAACAGTCAACATGGAGGAAAGGATTTGGCATTCTGAATTACCATCTGAACTTGTGTCTGCATTGTAACGAAGTCTCACAGAAAGGCAAGCAGCATGTAAAAACAAAAGGCAAATATGACCTATAAGCATGACCACCCACTGTCTGCATAGATAAATGCTTCTTTTAAGATGTGGTAGTACAGTAAAACACAAGTACAGCATAAGGGAGGACCATATCATTTACTTCCCATTGGAGGCTTTATGCATTAGTAAAAGAAGTTCCTGTTGGGAACTGTACAGCTGTGGTTGATCCTGCCTTTGGGCAAGTGATTGGACTCTGTGGCCTTTCAAGGTATTCAGACTTACAAGTTCTGACATCAGTGAAATCTTCAAGCACAGCCCCAAATTTCAGTGCCAGGATTGCCTTCACCAATACCACTCTGGTATTCAGAGAGCAGCAGTGATGCAGGGAGCTCTCCTCTAAACAGCAGTGAAATGATCCTTCTTCACCTTTCTTTATAAGGTCTGGTTTTAGAAGGGAGCTCCACTCAAGTACTGAACCTGTGGTGTAGTGCTTTGACACTTTGAAATTGAGGGACAGGCACATATATACTGATTTCCTTAAAAAAAAAAAAAAA